>QVNX01001594.1:0-75946 GCA_014825495.1 Pseudomyrmex sp. PSW-54 | reverse complement strand
GCGCGGCGTACACGGTCATCGCGCGGCGTTGGCGGTCCCCGCAAATTACAGACTTCGTTAGAATCCCCGTTATCTCGATACCTCATCTCTCGCCGCGGGAATTATAAAAACAATTCAGATTTATACCTTACGGCTTATCACGCCGGAGAAAGTTATCTACGTGCGCACGGCACGAGTGCGCGGCCCGAGCGAGCGCCCGTTATACTTGGGTTCGTTCGTTGCAGAGAGACGGAACCGATAAATCTCGCGGCGAAGAATGGTTTTGTTTCCACTAAAAGATTACAGAAAGAAAGGGAAAGAGAGGGAGAGAGAGAGAGAGGGCGGGAGGAAGACGTTCGATAAAAAGTCATTGTACGAGAGAAAATCGAAAGAGAGAGAGAGAGAGAGAGAATATATCTCGATTATCGTGAGAATGAAATTGTGCGCGCATCTCTTTGTACTCATCTCGCCGTCTCTACATGATTTCATTGAATCGTACACTTAAGTATAATGTCGACACCGATAGAAATCGTGTTGAATGAGAGAGATAGTTATCGGGATTTTTCACAATGGAAATAGAAATTAACGTGGTACACGAAGATTGCGTCTCTTTTTTTTTTGTTTTTTTTTTTTTGTTTTTTAACGCAATTTCTAGTCCCGCTCTCGATAACCGTTTTCCTGTTTTTCTTGAGAGTTGCGAGAGTTTGTATGTACGTATATATTTGTGCGCGCGTATCACGATGTTGTTAATATGCAAGGCGATGCGCGCATTGAAGCGGAGAGGGAGATAAAAAAAAAAAAAAAAAAAATCCCAGGAATGAGAGGAGACTGAAATGGAGGAAGAGACCCGATGAGAAGCTCCGCGGCAACTTTAATAATTTATTTAGCCGCCGCGCACACTGTAATCCGAGATATTCATCCGGGTAATCGTAGACGGAGAGTCGCAACTGTGCCCCTTCGAAATCGCGGCAATTATAACTGTACGCGGCGCAGCCACGAGTGGGTAACCCCTCACCCCCTCGTAGAAGAAGAATCGCGCGTGCACGTACACGAGCGTTATGAGAAAACACCGCGGCTGCGCCACGACGACGACTCATTCGGTGCTTCGTTCGAGAATGTTTGAGTAGTAACTGGTGGATATGTAATTCCACCGCGCGCCCAAATGATGCAAATGTATAACTTTAAAATAGATAATTGTGTAATAAAATTGAATGTAGAAAATGGCGCAGAAATATACGAAGGGAACGGAACGCGAGCCGAGATGTAAGGAAAAGAGATTTGCGTACAACTCGACGGAGTCGTAAGTGCGAGTGACACGCAACGCGTGACACGGTCGTACGCACGCGGTCGCGAATACGTACGTATATATGTATACGTACGGAATGCGAGTCTGAAATATATCCCGTGTCCCGGTCAGCGATGTGCGCGAAAAACACAACAGGAGGACGCGAGAAGGGTGAAGAGGACAACCCACGCGCCTCAATAACGATCACGATGCGCCCGTTGCCGGAGCGTCCGTCGCTGGCCCCCGCGGGCAACGTGTACGAAGACAATGGCCGTAAATATACTGGATGCGAGATGCTCTCGTCATCGTACGGGGGGAAGCGAGGAGCATAAATTCACAATAGATGTGGTATCTCTGTAAATCGCGCGAAAGCGTAAAAGCCTCATCTCGTGCGCCCGGCCCGAAGTATTCGTTCGCCGATGCGCTATCGCGCATGAACTTTGCCCGTTTCACCGGCTGCGGCGGCGCCCGATCGAACGTGACTTTTCCGCGGGCGCACGTGCGCCCGCTATTTCGAAAAAAAAAAAAGGCGCCGAAGATTATCCTGCGAGACGGGAAACGATCGGTCCGCAACAGCTGGAAACCGCGAACAGGACGACGCGATTATAAACCTACATCGATTTTCCCCGGGAAATTCAACCCGGCGTGTCTATTTAATCTTTCAGAGATATCCGGTCGGTGTGTCTCTGGACAACGATCTCCATCTCCAGACTGATGTTTCGACGCGTTCTACAGAATAAATATGTCAAAGTCCGTTTGACCGGATTTTTATTCCGTTCGTTGTCACGAATGCGAAGAAATCTGGGAAAGACGTTTTTTGAATCAAACACTTTCTGACGCGTATTAGCAATAGTGTTAAATAAAATCGGCTTTTTAACCGCGACGATAAAATTATCGTCGAATTTTGCCTCGCGCATAAACTCGCACGAATTGCTCTTACTCTCGCGGTCATTAAAATCCCATTAAGATACGAATTTTCAGAAACGCGCGCGCGCGCGCGTTGCACTCCCAGCAAAATTGGAATAATTAGCGTGATTGTATTAGCCGTATAATCCGCGCGACGTTCATTCTCCTTTGCGTATATTTGCGTAATTCGAATGATTCTATCAAACGGCTCAGCGAGCCGCGTAGACTCGGCTCCGTCTCCGTACGTTCATTTTTTTTATCCCGTTAACAATTTGCTCGGGATAGCAAAACTCGTCTCGCTCCGTGAGACACTTCGATACGCCGGGGCCGTGTCTTCCTCAAAACGTTAATGAGCACGTCGAGCGTTTCTCTCTATCCCGTCTGGTGTAATCCCGAAGATTAATTATTACGTAGTGAGTTATACGGATGGGATCCGTAAGTGTTAGCGTCATAGAATCGCGTTCTGGCGCGGAATAATAATAATAATCACACGTTCGAACGCTCGTTCTAGCGTGAAATTACGCTTTGCTCGCCTCATATATATATATATATATATAACCAGAACTGCAGCGCGAAATTTGACTGGACTGACAGTCCGCCACCGAGACAGCTTACTCTTTTTCCACGTCGGAAAATCCCGCGGTGACGAACACACACACTGCATTACCTGAAACAAAGGAGGCTCGCGGCTGAATGTGTGAACATGAAAAGTGTCTGTCTTCCAGAATACACCGTTTTGTTTCCTCGTTGGTTTTCGTCGCGCCGTTTCAGCGCTTTCGCCCCGCGAATGCAAGACTTGGTGAATAAAGCATTGTTCGTCCTCCTCCTCCCTCCTCCCCCCCCTCTCTCTCTCTCTCTCTTTCTATCCTGTACGTCCTCCTCTCTTCCGCGAGCGCGTCCAACGTCGACAGAAATCATAGAAATCTGCAAATGGAATCGCGCGTCGTGCGCGCTTAAACAAACGTGCCTACATTGTGCCTAAACGAGAATCGGGCCGAGTTTAAATGAAATTCCGCGCGCGACCGCCAACGCGAAGCTCGACAGCACCGATACATTTGCGCGCGTTTCAATGACGCTCGCTTTTCGATATACCGGCAGCACGTCGATGCTGCGCTCCGCGCATTTCTAATAATCCGCCTCTTCGAGCACGACAAGCTCGATAGAGACGAGCGTTTATTTACGAATGCGAACGCGTTTAAAACGCGTTTGGACGCGGTTTGGACAAAAAAAAAGGGATTGAAAATGCGAATGATTTGATAGCGAAAAGCTCGTTACTTAGTATCGCGCAAAAAAAAAAAAAAAAAAAAAAAAACGTCACTCCAAGGAAATTAAGCGCGTCTCGAAACGACTTATCATCGCGGGATGTTATTTATTAGCGCGTTAAATGCGCCTAAGTCTTCGCGCGAGATTTTTCACCGTTATCGATGTTCATCATGACCGGTCACGACCGCGGACCCGGGAACAAAGGTTGCGCGCGCCTTCCGTTATCCGCAACACTGTCGACCCGCGCCGACAGACGTGATTACGACTTACATACAACTTAAGACATCAACCTATTCTCGAGACCGGGACTGCCTCGCACTCCATCTTCCAGCTCGAATCCATTCGTCATTCGGTTGTGGACACAGTTCCACGGATACACCGACAAACGATGCCATTAACTTTGATAAAAATGGCCGTAACCTGAAATTAAGAGGCGACGGTGATTTGCACCTGCACTCTCGCGCGGGCCTCGCGCGCGCACAAAATAAATATACCTCACTTCGAAATAAAGTCCGTGATGTATCGACGATGAAATACCTATTATCCTCAATAGCGCTGCCACTTGGCGCGCAAAATAAATGGCCGATAGTTAAGTCATCGTTGTTCGTACAGTCCGGAGTCCGACACTCTTGCGCGTCTCGCAGTCGCGCGCAATGTTGCGTTCGCGCAAATATAAATAAATAATCGTTAGTCAAAGTAATTTAGTCGCGGTTTGTGTGCGATTACGTACTCGCGTAACGAAAATCATCATCAGTCGTTAATAGTTGACCGTTTTTACGCTCACGTGAATGAAATTTATAATTTCGCGTCTCGTAAATATCTTTCTCCTCGTCTTTACGAGACACAATTATAAATATATTATAATAAATACTAATAATATCCCGGATAATAATAAATCCAACAAACCGAAACATTTGCTAAATATTTTGACAATGCGATGATAATAAAAACAAAAAAAAAAGATAAATTTCCCCGTGGTTGTTCTCGAGAACAATGAAAGATTCTGATTACAAAAGCTCAGTTAACATTTACTATTTGTGGATGTCGTAATTGCCGCGCGAGAAAACGTGCAAAACGAACGACAAAAGGATCGTGGAGAAGACGGGAACATTAAGATTTATTTGTATAGTAGCAGTTATGCGCGCAACACACACACACACACACATACCATACCATATTCCGCGCGATATTAAAGCGAATTTTCTGGATTGCCGCCAAAATCCCTGGAAAAATACGCAAAGAGCACGTTCCGTCGTAATCGGGTTAGTATCGCGCGACTATTACGTACCAACATACAGTCAGAGATGCGTATCACTGATTTCTTATATGGTCGGTCGATATAAGTGTAGGATATCGGAAGATGCAGCTTGCATGCCCCGGAGATATGCACTAAACTCAACTACCAAAGGTAGCAAGCAAAACGGTAGCGCTTTCTGCGAGAACAGTTTTGTAAAATCGCATTGAATACGTTCGGCACAAATTCGTAGGTTGCCGGCATTTGCATTTATCGAATTACTGCAGTGCGTTTGCAGCAGTAGAGACTCGTTCCATTTCGCGCGCGGCAGAATAGAGATAAAGTTTTTAACGTCGACTTAATCGGACTCGCTACATTTGCGTATCACACAATTAAGTAAATAAGTTTCGCTAAATGAGATAAGTCTATTGAAGTTGTAATATAAATTACGTATATATATATATATATATATAGAGGCGCTAGCCGTGCCTCTTGACACACACACAAGGTAACGATATATTTAATAAAACTAGAAAAAAAATGTTCTTGCAATTTTGCCAAACAAAAAAAAAAAACTAACGAAAAATACATAGTACAAGGTTTGATTGACGAAATTACGTAACGTCGTAATTACACACGTCTGGACATTCTGCGTAAACGCTGTTTAGTTTTTCTAATTACACAACAAGGGGACAAGAGTAGTAGAATTTACGGCAGTAAGAAAAAAAAAATTTATGCCGGCATACTAGAAAACAAGCGCGAGAGGAAATGAGGGACCCGGACCGCCTTTATTCCAGTGGCATATTCATTTCTGGGCGCTTTCGCGCGCCCAGGCGTGGCGTTGCTGCTCTACACGGAAGACCGAAGAAGGCGAAGGAGGTTTCCGCGAAAGGCGGGGGTAATCACGGAAATGATCGTAATTTTAACGACGAGAGTCTCGCAGAGTCTCAAGGTTTCTCGCAGGAATACCCGACCGTTTCGCAGACCGAAGAGAGAAGCGGCGGCGGAGAAGCAATGTGTGAAAGGTGTGTGATCCGGAAGGAAGTGGCACGAAGAAAGAAAGCGCGGAAAAAACAGCGAGGGCGCGAGTTTCGGGCAAACAAGAAAAACGCAAGAAGAGTTTACGCATACAAAAAAAACAAACTAATTAAGTTACGCGACATCTATAATTACTGACTCACGTTTGAAAAAACGACGGAAATGCGCCGGAAATGAGATACGTACCTCCCCCCGCGCGCGTGTAGCCAACAACGAAATATTCACGTGCAGGAATGCTGAATATTAATTGCCAGAACTGGTTAAACGTCTTGAAGGAAAAAAAAGCTTTCCTTTTATTTTTCCGCTCGCATAATTTCTCATTTTCGCGAGAAAATATTTCCAGAGAGCTGATATATATATATATATATATATATATATATAACATAGGGTACGGTTTTCTGCGAGGCACCTGCCTCGCTCGAAAGTGACCTCGGGTGCACGAAAATTATTAGAAGAACTCGCTTAAAAGGAATTCTGTATACGGAGAACGTCGCGCTGATATTAAGACACGGAAGAGCGAGTCGGAGATATGCAACTAATTGCTCTAAGGATACGGTGGATATTCATGGTATGCCGGTGGGCAATTACATAGAAACGGCGACGCATTAGGAGCAATATAAGTTGCCGCAAATTGCCGCATTGTCAGCGCAAAACAAGAGCTTTGTGTATCGGACTTGTGTTTTTTTTTCCTCTCTCTGTCTTTCTTTCTCTCTTTCTGGATCAAGAATCGTTCTGGTATTATGGAGAAAACGCGCGCGTTTTGTACGAAGCGACGATAGATAATAACCCGAGTGCCAGAAGTGCGCGCAATATATATATATATATTTTGCCATTATTAATCCGTTACGAGCGGTCACGTACCGGTCATTACGGCGAGGCTGAAAAGCCGTTACAGTCATTTGACTGGTACGGCGAAATTTGTCGTGGCGAATAACGTCGCGGCGTGTCGCCCAAGCGTGATTCGGTAGAGTATACGCTCCGACAACCAAAAATCGTCCTGTCTTGCGGGACGTACACATTTATCAAGATCAAAGATTCAAGAGACAAGATGAATTCCTCGTGGAGAACGTGGCCGGTGGGCTCTGCCCGACGATGCCGATGTCTACGGAAGACTAACGACTTTCGGCGAATGACTGCCACTTCGGCGAGGTTCCGTCTGTTTCGCGCATGCACCAATTGACGGAGCGCGCGCGCGCGCGCGCTTAAGCATTCGATATGTTTTTGTGAACGTCTCCGGCTGCAGTTTTGCGTGGAAATCGCAATCGGCATAATTGAGGTTTGCCGATTAGAACGGGGGGAAAAAAAAAAAACGGTCGACGAACGAATGGCCGAGTAATCACAAATCCGTAGCCTGAGAAACGATCTATTATATCACTTTCTTTTCTTTTGCTTCGGAGAATTTATGAGAATTATGATCTTTCACGCAATTATCTATGCGACATGCACAGATCGTGAGGCATAACAGCGCCGTATTCCACGCGTCGCTGCTCCTCGCGGCTCCAAGCACGGAAGTCCCATCTCTCTCTCTCTCTCTCTCTCTCTCGCATGTATATACGCCTAAACCTTGTTGTTCTTATTCCGACGGACGCTCGTTAGCCACTCAACACGCAACCCAATTTCTTCTCCGCTCTTTCTCGACCACCGACCGTGCGCGCGCGCGCGCGAATTCTTTGGTTTCTTTAATCTTTTGAAACACGAAAAAAAAAAAAAGTTTGCTGGAATAGCAAGGAAGATTAGTTACTATGGCTAGCCAAGAAAAATTGGCTAAACCTATTGAATTTTTTTTCAACAAAACGTTTAGCCGATGAAACAAAAACTTAAGGAGATTCGGGCAAATGTTTTTTGTGCTGGCTAAATATAATACCAAAACTGTTTTTTCCGTAATCGTACATAGACACACGTACGTAAATATATATCTCTGTGTATATATTTATTTAAAAAAACGTTTAAAAACCTTTAAAAAACATTTTATATTTGCTCGAGCGCTTGATTATACAAATATATTTGATTATACAAAAAACTTTCAAACACACCCCTCGATTTATTTCTGATTTATTTCGCATTTAATCTCCGGGTCAGATAAACTGATATTGAGGGCGACTGACAGTTAAACATTACGTTCCCTTGCGTGAATCACGTCTGAATCACACACTGTAACGTGTGATCTTCCCTCAGAATCAAGAGTAACAGAATTGCGTAGCACGCCGGTGGTAATAATTTCACGAGCGCGTAAAATCTTTTTTTTACGATATTTTAATCCGATATAGATTGACGTCGCTCGGAGATTTAGCTTGCTTCCCCAATCGACTGGATCTCCATCGTGTTACCCCTCGTTGAATGGGTCTCGGGGACGGGAGAATCGCTACTGCTGATACCGTACCTACGTACGCAGCAGACGCTGCACGTAGCGTAGAATCCCGCGGCGCGCGCAATCGACGATGAAATATGTAAACCGTAAAAGTGGCGCGCGTCCTTTGGCGTCCGGTGGGTCGCTGCGCGACCTTCGTTACGCCACGGCTTTAATTTTGTCGCAATTTAGAAGGGCTGCGAGCGAAATTAATTGCCCGCTTTCGGTCGACCGGTGCACCGGAACGCGGCCTCGCCGACGCACGCGCTCTTAAACGCATCAAGCTTGTGATTTCAAGCTGCATTCATGCACCGTCGAAACGAACGAGCGGGGGAAAAAAAAAAAACGCTACAACACGAAGCACACACGTTGAATCGAATCCATTTTGCCCTTTTTTTTTTTTTTTTGCGATCGCGTGTCAATTGCAAATCAGTACATTAGAAAATGTACACCTGCTGCGTGAAAAAGAAAGAACTCATTCATGGGATTGCTCACTCGCTCGAACAGAGTTCGCAAATGCGATTTTTATACGCGCGTCCCTGAATATCCTTAATTAGCATCTGAATTTTTCATCGTCAAACTAACGACGACGTTGAAAGAAACTCATCGAAACGCAGAAAGAAAATGCAGTTAGTGAGTTAAAACTGTGAGTTAAATACAGATATCGCATATTGGGGCGGAAATTAGCGAAGAAGAAAAAGTGGCGGAATAAAACGCGCGAAAGTTGGATTTAAAAAGCGATCTGCTTTATATTCGGGATAAGCTACAGTTTGTTCCATCGTTTCTGCGCTCGTATTTTTTTTTTTTTTTTTTTGTTCCCGTGAAGTATATGCGTAACGCATCTGCGTTCTGAAGTATTCAATGCGCAGACTTCCCCGGTTTAATTCTCGCCCCATTCATTCGAAAACAAGCATCCGCCGCGGGAGCACTTGGGCTTTATCATCTTTACTAACGATCCATCCGGGCGGGAATACAAACAAAAAAGGAAACGATTATATCTTACGGTGTCAAACAATAAAAACGGATCACGGCAGCAATCGCGAGAGAGATTGCAAACGAGAAATTGCGCGACGCGCAATTCAAGTGTTTCAACCGGTGAGTGTGGTTTTCTCTTTTCTTTTCCTCTTCGATATAACAACAAGGATCCATTTCGTAGATTGAGAGAAACGAGATGGCAGAATGCGAAGGAATTTCAAATCGCGATTCGGTGATTCGAAATCGGTCGCAGGACGCGATAAGAGAGAGTCGGCGTTTCACTTGCGAGAGCGCAGTGCACGCGCGTATACGTTGCATTACGCGGACCCTCGGGATTGCGCGAGAGAAGAGCCGCATCGTGTATACCATCCCCCAGCTTCTCCTATGCGCCGCGCCGTCGTCAAGGATTCTCTCGGTTGCGAGAAAGCGCTGGCTCAAGAAGACGGGGGAAGACAGGAGGAGATCAACGCGGGAGAGAGAGGGAGAGAGAGAGTGGCGCACTCTCGATCTCCAGGTCGTTCCGTTTATCTCGAGCACCGTCGTTTCGCGATGAATAAACAGCAGTCGGGCTTCTTCGAAACAATTTAATCTACATAAGCTAACAGCTACCTGTCTCTACTCGCGCGCGTCGCCAATGGGGAGATCCAAGCTACTCCGGCGGAACGTACCGGGTGCAAAACGGCCGGCTTGTATCTCGGTCGCACTCGTGCGCACTCGAGACCGAGATCAGCGCTCTCGCGTTCCTCGCGAGTGGCACGGACCGGAAAATCGGTCCGAAGAGAAGAACAACGGCGACGGCGCGATCAGAGAGAAAAGGAACGGGAGGAAAGTGCTGGGGTAGTACCCCAAAAAGTAAAGCTGGATGAGAGAACAGAAAGTGGACGAGGAGGCGAGAGGAGGAGACGGGGGAGGGGGGAGGGGGCGGTCGGTCGACGGTTTCAAGAATCTACGGGGCCACAAATAAGAGATAAAGCTGGCCTGGCACCTCGTATCTGCGATCTAGCCTCCGTATCAAGCCGAGGAGGGAATAAGAGACGAAGAACCTCCTCCTCCAGGGAAACTCACCATAGATTGAATTATCGTGCCCGATCGATTCCGAATTCAGCCTGCTCTGCTCTCCGTAGTACGCGCCGCCGATAGTCACCGATATTGGAATGGACAGCGCAACGAGAGAAAATTACTGCAATTAACGACGATGGTTTATTAACCAGCGCGCTGGCGCGCTTGAATCTTGCGCAAAGTCGGAGGAAAAAAAAACTGCGACCTGGGTTTGACGGATTGATTTGCGAGAACGTCGATGGATGAATTTTTTTTTATCGGTTTGTTTGTTTTTTTTTTAGAGAAGGAAGACTCTCGCACTACGATAACGCATTGGCGGCGATTTCAAGGAAAGAGATTCTTGCGAGGGGGGTAAAAAACTATCTTACGTCAATATTGACGATATGTTGGCGCGTTCGCTTTGTCAGCCCTCATCGAGACCGCGAGAATTGGCTTTTTCAGTTCTCAGGACTCAACTGTCGTTGTTGTCTCCAAAAACAAACCGCGCGCCAATCGAAAACGAAAGCGTACATTTACCACGCGCGCTCGCACGTGGAAACATTGATTCGCAACAACTTGGCTTGGGGGCTATTCTATGAAACGACTTGTGTCGACGAGTGGGATGCGGGAAACTTGAACTTTAAATCAATCGCGGGAAGAGAGAAGAGTGCGAGATGAGGAGAAGGAGAGGAAGGAGAATGCGGAAAGAGGTACATGCGAACGATACATGCAACCGGGGGCACTTACTTCAACATCCCCGGCGAGAAACATCGTTCCCTTTCCCCCCTCCCCCCGATAAAAATGCGCGTTTACGCTCGCGCGCCAGTACGGCCGTCGATTATCTGCGCATATATATTTCGCATTATCGAATCTTCCGCACTGACTATAACGACCGACATTAATTCGAGCTAAATGTTTCTCTAAAAAGAAAAAAAAAAAATACAGCGCCCCGTTGCCCATCTCGTTTCACGCTTCAGCCGCACTACCGCAATCTCACAACAACGACGTGGGCGAAGAAAGTGCCGGTCTCTTGCATTGGAGAGATAAACGCAAAGTGAAATGCGCAAGTGGAAAGGCGCTCGTTCGGCGGCCAAACGAGTTTCTGCGAACGTTATCTCTCCCTCGATAAGACGATCGCGCGAGTTAATACCCAATCTCGATGAAATTAATGGTGTCGAGATCAATAAATGTCAAATAGGATAAGTGCAATATGTTTCATGTATGAAATGAGACACGCATCGATCGTTTTGTTCAATCCGTCTTTTATAGGAGAGAACCCGCTCTCCCCCCTCCCAACCAAGAGATAAATTTCTCGCGTTGCGAGTCAATATTTGCTAAATCGCCCGTTTCAGATATGTCAAACACACCTTTTACATTATATTGCGGAGCGCTTTACTTCAATGAAAATTGATATGCAGCTGTATTTTCTTTCCCGTTTATAGCAGTGCATTTGACGCTCTTATTCACAATAAAATTTCACGTTGGTGATAGGATTGTTGCGACACTTTCCTCGTTCGTTCGTTATTGCACGGGCGTTAGTTTAAATTGACGCTCGAATCAACGCGCAAAATTATGTAGACAAAACTTCAAACTCAGTCTGTTTCTGCGTTTAATGTAATCTTTTAAGTTCTTCTTTTTACATTAAAAAGCGCGACTCTTAAAAGTTTAAGAGTCTTATAAATTTTAAAATAATGGGATAGCTCTTACCTTTTCTTGTATGTGACCTAACGATCGAAAATTTGGGTTAATTGCAGGCTTGGCGCGATAATATTCATTTATGCAATTTAAGTAATTGCCGTCCCATTAAAACGACAGTTTCGCAGTCGTTCCGCAAGCACGCGAGAAACTGTCTCACCACAGTAAAACTCTCTCTCTCTCACTCTCTCTCTCTCTCTCTCTCTCTCTTTTATCTCTCTTTCTGCACCAGTTTTATTTTCGATATTTATCCACGGAAGACGCAAACAACTTTGCACACGGTGCGACCTTAAGGTTACACGAATTATTTTTATCAACCGAGTGATGATTTTCAAATATTCGCATATTAACATACCATGTGCAAACAGAACTAATTCGCATGACACACCATCCGCGTTGCGAGTGCGGAAAGACAATGGCAACAGAGGCTGAAATCCTAATTACTAGAGATGCTCATAATAAATTCGGAAATTCATTGTGTTTCAGGTAACCACCTGGGCAATTAGGCTCAGCTAATGGACTCTAAACTGTCAGTTATGAGTTTCTAGCTTCATGGATGCACGCGCAGCCGTATCACGTATACTTCCCCCAGCGGGTAATGATCCCTGTAGATTTGCGCAATTGCAACAAATAATCGTTACCCATTCGAGGCCACGTTGCAGATAACGCTAATAGCTCGTGCATTAACAAGTAAACATTTATCTCTCGGCGAAAAATTACGCACGTACATATGTATATATATACACACACACAGGAAGCGATAACAAATTAAAATTTCCCTTCTACGCGCCCTTTATTAAAAATTCTTTTATTAATTAATATTCTTTTCTCCATTAGTAGAGACGAGCGGATCGATCGTCTCATATATTTCAATATATCTTTTATTACACAAAGTTACTCGTTCGCGCAACAAATACCAACCGAACTCTACCGTATCCTGGATAGTGGGTACCTATAATGCAGCTAATTATCCATGGATTTAATTTCAACATAGTAATGCATACGAGTTATTATCAACTTTGCGCGCAAACTAGCAACGGCGAATCAGATCTCTCTGTTACTAACACCGATGTTGGTTAATATACACATATATATATATATATATATATCTACTTGCTTTTCCGCGTTTAGTCACATGTGAAATTTTACCTCGATTCGGAGATAACCTATCGCGAATGATCTAATTTCTCTATAATTATCTCTCGCTGTATGCCTTTTGCTAAATATGGCGCTCGAATAGCAAATTCCTTCCTAAATATGTATCTCGTATAACCGCGCGCATACAGTTATACGCGCGCAATAAACAGAAACATATTTCGCCAGAATAGTTTGTAAAATTTCTCGCACGGTTTATTTTACGCGCAAAACGTGCGAAACAAACACGTTCGCGTATGCAACCGCGCTTACGTTAAATCAAATTGGGCATATGTTGCTGCCATTGCCACCTGCGCAGCTAAGAATGATCGAACAGGATTAGCTAATCCCCTCTTTTGCTTTTGAATGAACTTTCCAGACTATCAGCCACGACAGCGAGTGCGGCGGAGCTACGGTTACACGGCCAATAGAGATATCGTGATCTGAAACACTTCAACTCGAATTAAAGTGCTTTCTGCGAGAAAATCGCGAGTGTGGTTAATTCCGCAAATGCCAAGCGGAAACGAACGATCGAAATGCGTTGATCTCGATCTCTGCCGCGAAATAGAAATGTTTATTTATTTATACGCGCGCGACTTGTATCAATTTCACCTTTGCATTCGTTCACGTTACGTAATAAATAATCACACTGCAATTCGCGTTTTATTAATATTATAAAGACCGCAGATTTTATAACGTGATTCTTTCACCCACACTTAGATTACACACACGTGTATCTCTTTTGTGTGAATAAGTTTCCCTAAGAATTATGATACATCTGATGTTCAAAGAGCTCTCGGCGCGCGCGCGCAGTCTTTCCGCGTGTTATAAAGCGAGAGTTTAACAAACGAGGCCGCATTCACGTTACTTAAACAATGCACAAGCCCGCACGATTAAGGGGGATTGTTCAGGTTGGCTGGACCTGTGCAGCACGCTGTAGAGCGTCGTGAAATTGCGGTTTATACCGCAAATAGAGATGATGAATAAGGCAGGAGTGGAAGGCGATACGAGACTTTTCCATTTCCTTCCGCGCGGTCATACTGAATAGACGCGCGGTACACGCAGCAGATTATATCGCAAGTAATGCAATAATAAAGAATTTTAATGGAGGTTATTAAGGAAGGTCGCGCATTGTGCCCTCCTGGCGGCGCGTGTTCTTTAAATTTAAATTTTCTCGAAAACAAAAAACCCCCGTCGTCGTCCGCGCCGTGATAAGCACTTTTTGAGACAGACGCTCAAAAGGCCGCTCCGTCCTTTGAGAGATAACGATTTCTAATTTCGAGTCGCGCTCTGGAATTTACCATTACCGACGACAATGCGCAAATCAACGTTCGAAGAAACGTGTGAACACAATGCGCGACAATGTGAACGTTAGCAGAATGTCGGCGGCGCGTTTCGCAGCAATGATAGCGTAGCGTAGCGTAATGCCACGGGATGAGACTATCTGCGTAATGCAGCAGAGTGCGGATTCTGGTGAGAGATTCGGAGGAGGGGTGGCAGGTTTAGCCCCCGAATGAGTGGGGGACGCGAATATAGGATGATTATGTCACGGTATATGATGTATGGGAACTGGCAACGTGCCAACTGTGCGGTCATTCGACCGCAGTAGTGTACAGTAGGAGCATTCTCTCCTCCTGCGTCTTCCTTAATCGACGCAGCGCCGTCGATCTCTCATTCAGCGCGGTTCTTCTTCTTATCTCTTACATTATGAAATAGATGCCTCCTCCGCAAAGAGAGATATCAAACATTAATCACAATTATCCAGAGAGATGTCAATTATAAGAGAGATATCATAATATATTAATCAATTTATTCGCGCGGAATCGCACACGACGTGTGTGTGCGCGTAATCGTGTAAAGTTATTGCACGCAAACATCTGTGCTACGTGTCACAAATAATGTTCAGATAATGTTAGTTGTTTTTTGACACCGCGAGTATCTCGCGAGAAAAACCACACGAAGCAATTAATTATTACGATTAAATTATCCTTGTATTCTTTTTTTTTTTATCGAGACAAAAAATACAACTCCTCTCGTTCGTAACTAACTTCGAGAGATCGTTCTCCCGGCATTCTCTCGGCAAGAAAGAGCCCGCAGTTTCGGAACGAAAAAGTCGCTTAACGCGCGGCGGTATATCGTATACAGTTTGTGATTGCAACTCTGGCGACTTCCTCCACCACCGCGGGTGGTGTCGCTGTAAACTTTGAGTCGCCGCGACTTTAGGGGGTTCATACGTGAGTTAACTTAATGCTCGAACGCAGCTAACCGAATCTCTTGTCGCGATAAAAGACCCACCGCGGAAGTGATATTTCATCATGATCGTGGCGTATCATGACGACCAGTTTTTTAATCGAAGCGACATGTTCCGTTAGCGGATAAAATATATTGCGTTTTTTTTTTTTTTCTTAAATTCTTCCGGTACATTGTCAACGCTCGGTCGTCTCTCAAAATGAATTCTTTCTTTTTTTCATACGTACGTACATACATAAGAGAGCGCACCAAAGAGAAAAAGTGAAGAGGATAAAGCAGAAAAAGATGAAAGAGTGAGAAAAGAATGAAGCGAGGAATATCACATGTACGGATGGTACACAGCCACGTATCACGTTGCGGAGTTACGCGGAGTTGTAACGCTTAGTGGCGCTCGCTTGTATTTATTACGCAACGCTTACGTGAGTAAGCGACAGAGAACGAGAGAAAGATCTCTTTTATGTGCTGTTACGCACATATATGTGTGTTCGTAGGCGTCATGCAGAAAGTGCTCACATCCGCATCGCGAACTCGGCAAAATGCATCGGATGGCGATTTTGTAAACGATTTAACGTTTAAGAACCGACCGATTGAAAGCTGATTGACGAAAACACGTGATTTGGATATTTCTGTTGTCGTCGTGCAACAATAAATTGCGCGCAGTTCGCACATCGTAGATACAAAAAACCTGAATCTAACAAAAGTATATATTTTTATTTGTTCACTACATTTTATAGATCAAACTAACAGCTCTTCGATTATCTTTTTTTTTTTGATTTTTTTTTCTTTTAAGTTAGCTGTTTCTCATTTTGAATAGTTCCGCCAAGAAAACCATTAAGTTTACGGCCACTTCTCGATAAAATCGTGCCAAAATAATAGATCATTTTTATGATTTTTTTTTTTGAGAAAAGTAAATAATGTAGAGTAATAAAAGTTTTTGGATTGTAGGATAATTATAGAATACACGAAATTGTTTTTATTTAATTTTTTTGCATTTGTGCCTTTGATATGTCTCGGATACTGCATTGCTTGTCAAAATCAGAGTTCTTGATGGGCGCCACCAGAACTTGTGACAGGATCATCTAAAATCAAAAAATGAAAACAATTTTTCAATGTTGTATATACATGGCTGTCGTTTTTATCCACTTTCATGAAATTTCACATACTCTATTTTTTTATGGACATTTTTGTGCGTAAAAAACACTTTCAGCATTCATTTGTTTAAACATATGCAGATCATTGTCCAATTGTTTTTTTTTTTTTTTATTGAAAGTGGATAAGGCGAGAATCATACGTACAACATTGAAGAATTTTTTTCATTTTTTGATTTTAAATAATTCTGTCAAAAATTCTGATGGCGAGCATCAAAGAGTCTGATTTTGACAGCAATGCAGCATCCGAGACATATCAAAGGCGCAAGTGCGTAGAAATTAAATAAAAAAAATTTTTGTTTATCCTATAATTATCTTACAATAAAACCCAAAATTTTTTATTACCTTACACTGTTTATTTTTCTAAAAAAAAAACTCATAAAAATTATCTATTTTGGCACGATTTCATCGAAAAGTGCCCTTTAATTTGTTCCTTTCATCTCCGCTTTCTCTGTCTTCGAGAACTATAAAAATTCCTTCGAAAAGACTCGACTGTTCGAGTCGGACAAAACGCGCGGGCCCTGAATTCTTGTGAGTGACGCGGATCGTAGGAATTCCTGTCCCACGGTTTGAGCGGGTAGCGAGAGGAGAATTAGCGTCGTAGACGACGCTTCGCAGGACTTCGTGGTTTCAAACCGTCTCGCGTCGGCAGATTCAAAAACAACCGTCCGGGATGACTCAACCGGTCGTGTAACGACCGCAGCAACAACCTGCGCACGCATAGAGAGAAGAAACCTGCTACGTGCGACGCGCAGGGTATTTGATTACAAGCCAACGGGTCTCCCCGGAATATGGGACGAGATTAACGATCGAGGACAAACGCGTTCAATATTGCGCACGTCGTCGTTACGACAGTACATACGGGAAATCGAACGAATATTGTTGCCGATGTTCTGCCTTTATCAGCGTTACCGTTTTGTTTTATCACCGTAACTTATTTTCTGCTCTCTCGAATCCCGGTACAAATTCGATTGCAGGTGCTTGTTGCTTTCGTCTGTTGTCGTTGTCATCGTATGTATATATATATATATATATATTGCCATCGCGGATAACGTGCAGATTAATTTAATTGATTCGCGCGCTCTCGCACGTCCGTCGTCGAGAAAACTCACGTCTGGCGATAAGTCACCCGGTGTAAATGTTGTTCCCGAAGATCGTTGTAACCGACTGTCACCTGTCAGTACTTGTCGCGATCGGCCAGGAAGCTACACGAGCTTCGCGTGAGATAAGCGGTTGGGAGTACGACGCGCGCGTCGTACTACATGAAATATGCATTTGTGCGCGCCGTTACTTAGTACATATAAAATACAAGACTACAATTTTGGATTGCTCGGTAAGTCGTAATCCACGCCGCGCGCGCGCGCGCGCGCGCGAGGGTGTAAATTTAATTCTTCGCGCGTGGAGAGATTTCTCCATCGCGCAACCTGCGCTTGCTTGCGCAATGACGCGCGGGATGTGATGCCGCTGCAGGTTTGCCATGGACGATCGTGGTCCGATGGAATAAATGACTGCGCGCGCCGGGACGAAAGTAAATTATAAAATATGCGCTGTAAGCGCGTAGCTTCGTGATTGCATCCGGTGATTAATGAACGTAGCGTAATTGCGCCCGTGTCGCCGTATAGCAAATAATTCAAGTGCCGAAACTTCTCCCCGACTATTAAACGCTCCGCAAGCAAGCGAAAACTATACTATTTACCAGCGGTGACGGTAACGTTCCGTGACGTGAGGATAGTAACAATAAATAAATTTGAGGTCACGCGCACAAGAGTGAAGACGGAGAAACGGAGATGCAGAGAAAGAGAAAAACATTATTAATCGTCGTGCAAAAGATTCGATCGTAATAATCGCTTGTTAACACTCGCTACTACCCAAAATTCCATTCTCACCGTCAGAGATTATTTTGTATCTCCGAGCTAATTCATGTTGCGCGCAGAATTGTGTGTGCTACAGTGTGCTACACATATGCGCAGAATTGCGTGTGAACGACGCGCGTAACAAACTTTCTCTTTTTCACTCGAGATGCGATCGCGACACGATACATATACTTACATATATATATATATATATATACGCGTTTAACTGCGTGTGAGAATCGAGCGCGTGATGCACACACAGAGCGAACTCGCGCGGATGGTGTCGGGGACCGGGAGCAAACGATCGTTCTGCCAAGAGGAACGAGGACCTCGCATTTACACGGTCGTACGAGAATCGGTTACATTAATTAAATAAAGACTGGGATCGGTATCAGCGTTTCACGTTTCGGCTGCGGGCGTACATAACCGTTTGCGCGTTATACGGCGCGTTTATTGCGGCAGAGGCGATTCCGCGTTGCTCGCCATAAGTCTGCGGTCGCTATCGATATCCCGATCACGTAGACCCAAACCACTTTAGTCCGGAATACTTCGGTTCTGAATACTATTGCCCGTGCTCTCGATTTGCGCGCGCCAGTCGGCTCGGAAACGAACGTATGTATGCACGCTCTCGCGCGCGAAGAACGCGCTTTGTGTGCTCGTTTTCCACGTAGCCCTGCGGGGACCCTGCGTCGTAATTCCTCTCAGGACGAGGATTGTCCCCTTAGTCCGGCGTTATATTGCCGTAATGTTTACGAGACGATCGACCTCCTTCGATTAAAAGAGAGTATCTTGTACCGTAATTAACACATCGATCGAACGAAGGCTACTTCGTGAGTTCTTTGTACAAGCCAGTCTGCTTCGCGTGTACGCTCACGCACGCTCTCACGCACTAACAAGCGTACGTGATCCATTGGGGTCGCGTCGCCTTTGCGATCGTTTTTACGTACCTCCCACTGTCTCTTTGTATCTGCCATATTATCAGGAATATCCATTTTTAAATCGAAAAAAAAAAAAACATTTCTGACGGTTTTCTTTCAGACTTTTCTGTTCCAAAAAAACCTTGTCAATAAACGTTATACGATGAAATATGTTCAAAACGAATGCCAAGACGTCAACAACAACGTTTATTAAAAAAAAAAAAAAAACCGATGCGCTCCTATAGGACGCATTGAACATCGTGTGAAATAGCTAAGAAAAGAGAGAAAGGCAAAAAAGGGTTGGATAAAAAAAAAAAAAAAGAAAAGAGTAAGATTGACGGTTTAGATCAGACATCTCTCGTGCTGCCTCACAGGTTGATATAAGTACTCGGTGTTTCCGCAGGATACGATCCGCAGAGCATGTGAATAACCGTTATGCGGTACCGCGGCTCGCCGCCGCGCGTATCGGCCAACCTTCAATTATTTGAGAGAGTGCATCCCAGCAGTGAAATAATGGTACCCCACGGGTGTGCGTCTACGCAGAGCTCGTGCACCGATTCTTCGTCATTCCCACATAGCGATGTCTAATTATCCGTTGCGGAGATCGCTAGTTTGCAAACGGCACCTCTCGGACTTATATAGGAAATATCTCGTAGAGACGTAGTCGAGCGAATCCGAAAGAACATTCCGGTGAAACCATTGAACATAACAAGATGTAAAAAAAAAACAACAACAACAACAACGCAAGTACTGCCGACGCGTCATCTCGGGTAGATATGAAAAAGAAAACATTTCAAAGCAAATAAACGTTAAACACACAACGCGACATTTTCGTAGGAACCAAAATCGTATATACTTCTAGAAGCATATTTTACATTTATCGTACCTTCACATTTAACGGCTGATAATCTCTTACAACAACTTCGTACTACGGTAGAACTCTAATTTCGAGCACGTGGGACTGATTCTTTCTAGAATTCGAAATTATTTTCTTCCCCTTCCATTTTCTTCTCCTTCCATTCTCTTCCCCTTCCAGCGACCAAACTGGTAGCAAGAGACGAAGGATACGGTATTTGTCTCTTTCTTTTGTTTTTTCATCGTCTTTCTCTCTTTGTTATCTGCGCATTCTACGAGTTGCGCAAGTCACTCAAGAATATCGGGGGGGAATCATAGTGGGGGAAACTATTGGCCCGCCTATCAAGGAGAAGTCGAGATTGTTCTCGAAATTACTGGAGTTCTACTGTATTTGCGCGTAGAGGTGACTGATGTTTTCTGTTTTCACCTATACGATATTTGTTGATTGCCGGTTGACGACTCAACCGACAAATTCGAAAAACAGAAAAACAGATCCGATGTAAAAGCTATGGAGCCGAGAGGAAATCAGAAGGTCCGAATCCGCCGATGGTATAAAAGACGCTCGAGAGTTTACGCGCTCCGACTGACAAGTTTTTGTGACTAATATTAATTGTCACAAGTTTATTTTTTTATTATAATTGAAATTTAGAACGTTTTAATTGTTAATTTATTAATTTCAAAACAATCAAATTCTATGAAGATGCTACACATTTAATTATTGCAAATCCACAGAAAATAATATTTATACCGAAACGTTTTTTTTTAAGTGTAATATAAATCTACCCGCATGTACCTAGTTCTGACATGAAAATTAGTAAAACCTTCCGTGGAATACAATAAGAAACATTCTCTTCGACACTTTTATTACGCGCTGGCGGTTGCGAGACCGCTGTGAAAAATGAAAGCGTCAACGCGGGAGAGCAATATGGCGCAGAAAAATATTTCAAGATGTCGACGTCGGTATCAAAGAGCGTTTAAGACTGCTTAATTCTCCTCACTAGGAGTCTCGGTAACGGCAGCTGCTGCAGCAGATACGCCGCGCAGAAAATGCTGACAACCCTTTACTAATGTTCGCAATTTCTTATTCCGCTCGGATCATTTATAAAACGCCACGAGCTACTTGTCCACCGGGATCCCGAGATAATTTGTTTGGAATTCGGTCTGGAGATTACAGAAAGTGTAACACCTTGATTAATATCGCGACGAGATTCGAGAGGTGAATTGAGACTGGATTACGAAGAGTTCTCGCGGTGAGCATCGATTGTACACGCTCGATTTGACTGTCTCTCCTCGCTTTCTCTTCTCCTTCCTGTTTCTCTTTTAGTCCGTAATTCGGTTCTGTTGTCAAGCCAACGGTCCACATTATAATACTTCACGCCTGTGGTTGCATTTTAATTTCGCATCTAATTATTTTATTTAACGTTATGTAAGAGAGCGTGTATTCGAAATACACACAAAGTGGTAATATGGCTTTAATAAAAAAAACAATTCCCGACAAAAAGAGTAAGAGGAAATAATATGATGGAGCTCGTACGTTAAAGAAAGCTGGAATTTCTCTTGCGTTGAGAAATTACTGTAATTTTAATACAGATGATATACCATTTCATCGATATCCATTTAGAAGATCGTTCGGTTCGCGATCTGCTCGTGGGCTCTCCTACGCAGCGTATACTTTATGGCCCGGAAAATTGAAATTTTAGTCTGGTATAACATTACGGAAACGTAGAGTACTACATTTGAAAATTGCTACGATATCTGCTGAACCATTAAACGCAGTAGGAAGCAAGTCAATTAAGAAAATTTTCATCCACTGTGTGCGTATATTCTCGATATAAAAGAAAGAAAAAAAAAAAAAAAACTTAATATTCTCGCTTCGAAAAATCAATTAATTCTTTTACTCAAATCTCGACGAGAAACGAGATAAAAATGATATTATTTAGCTAGAAAAGCGATTATATTCTTAGAATTACTTTAAAATGGCGAACCGTCTATATTGTTTCCTTTTTGCGGACATACAAGCACATAATATATACGGAAAGAACTTAATAGATCTTTGATTTACAATGTGCGGCAAAGCGGAAAGGGAGACAGCACAAGAGACGTATCTATTTAAAAAGTCTAGTCGCGATTATCCTGTCACTGAACAGTTCCTTCCATCATCTTGAGAATTCAGAGATGCGAAACCCCGCTTTTGTGCAAGTACTTATGCGCTTAATGCGCATCGCTATACATCGTAACAAATAAAATACGTGGTCCCGGCAACAACGGCAGATAAGTAAGTAGACACCTGATTCAGAATTAGCTTTGCGCCTTCGAGTCTCTTTTGTAATCCGACTCTCTTCTCTCGGTAAGCCCTTTGAAATGCCTCGCATCGCTCACGACGACTCGCTTACCTCTCTCTTTGGCGAAGAGGCAAAGCCCTTTTCGAGACAATCCGTTGAAGAATTCGTAGACAGACACATTTTTCAGTTTCAGAACAGAAGTTCAATTTCGCACAATAAATAAAAGAAACGCATATCGCAAAACGTCGCTTTTGTGCGGAAATGGAGTAATTTTGATTTCACATTCGACGGAATGTCGGAATTTTGTACTCGCACGTGTACGTTCATCAGATTTTGCGTTTTAACATTGAGAGATGTCGATGGGCCAGTAATTTATCTTGAAGGTATTCGGACGAGAGTTAATGTGACACGCGGGAAATATTTCAGAAGAACGAATGTGAAAGAGAAAATCGACACGCGCCCCGCGTTTCCCGTCATGTGTGCTATATATAAATCGATAATTGATGTATCAATCGCTTTTCACCAGGAATTTCCAATCATCGCAAAACACAACGCGTCTCGCGATTCATGTAACATCGAGGAATTGTACAATGCGTCGTAAGAGCATCACGGCTTATTGTCCGACGAATGTGACAGTAGCAGAGACTACAAAACCGCCGACGCGAGAAAGGGAGCGAGACGACCGGAACGACGAAGCAAGGCCACATCGCCGTGATACTCGCTATTCCGGCGAGTATTGAAATATTTCCGATGGAATTCCCATAAAGCGCGGTCGGGATACGAATGAATGAACGGTTTACACCAAACCCGACGTCCACCGACGTCGCATGGGACTCATAAGTCTTTTGGGAAACTTTTTACTGTCGTTTTCCATCTGCCGATCCCCCGCAGTTCTCACCTGAGATAAAAGGCCGCCGCGGTAGCATTGTTCGGCGCGCTGTCGAAACGTTTATCGATCGGTCGATACGTACCGGCCGACGGTTCGTCGATAAGTCAATCTTTGCTGCTCGTGTATCGGTGCAAAGTGTGTCCGTGCGTTTCAATCTGCGGTACGACGTCCGATGTTTAGGTTAGCGCCCGGCGATGGTTTGTGCGAAGCAATTTGTCAACGTGCTGACAAGAGAGAGAGAGACGATGCCTGCGAGACGCGCCTTGTCCGAGCGCACGGCGCAAAGTTAGGCTGACGGGAGAGGCATCACTGAAAAGTTGCAACTTTTTCGAACTGACGTTCTTCGAACACGCTTTTTTTTTTTTTTTCTTTTTCAGGCGCGAAGAAGGTCGCGTCCCAGTTCCCACAAGGGAGTAACGAGCCGCGCTCGGAAAAGACTCTCGTTAATTTATTCAAAACGTAATCGAGTTTCCTGGAACGAAGTTCGGTGACTTGTTACGCGAGAGCAGTTGCCACCGAACGAAGTTTTAAGTGAGTCCGTGAAGGATTCGTTCAGAGTTTTTACATTTCTCAGGAAGCTACTGGATATTATGGAGCGTCGACCTCGGGAAAATAAATTGTAAACGAGATTGTATGGCCTACGGCTGCATTAGCGCGCATATTTTCGCTCAACGTTACGCGTACCGCGCGCGATGAGTTGCCGTAAAAATACACGAAACAGAAATGAAAATACAGACTGTGTCTGTTTTTCGCGCTATCGTTGTCTCTAAATCTCGACAACGTAGTTTCCTACTCGTGAGTCGAAGTGGTCAGTTGTGATCACTGTCGATTTATTCGACGGCACCATCGCAGACAGATTGAGCCTTCAATTTTTATCGTATTCTGCGGTCTCGCCCGATGATTGCAGTTTTAATTAATGACACATCGTCCGGCATATGTCAGCGAAATAGCTGCCGCGCGTCCCACGCCACGGTGCTAACGGGCGAACAGCTCGGTCCTCGATTACGATAATCGCGTTGATTGTTTACTCGCCCATACTCGGTATTGCAGAAATTAATTCGATTCGAAATCGGGGAAGGTCCGCAAATTGCACGCGAGCAAAAAATACGCGCGCGCGGTCGTTGCGAAACGAGCGAAAATGCCCGGCGACGTAAAATGAACGATAATGTAATCAGTGTACGAGGCTCGGAACGAAAAATACGGCCAGCTGGCCGAATACGCGTTGTGTTTTGTGTGAAGATTGGAAATTCCTGGCGTAAAACGATTGATACATCAATTATCGATTTATATAGTACGGATGTGAGAACGCGAGGTGTGTGTGTGTCGATTTTCATTTGTTCTTGAAATATTTTCCACGTGTGTCACATTAAACTCCGTCAGAATATTTTTAAGATAAATTATATTCTCCGTCGAGACATTTCTCGATACGCGTTAAATTTCCTCGTTACATCGAAATTTTCTCATTACAATATTCGAAATTGCAATAACTACCTACGTTCGTATGTCGTAACTGCGCATAAAAAAAAAAAAAAAAACTGTACGCAGCGGGGGATCTGCATTTTGCGAGTGTTACTTCGTCTGATTTCTTTTTACTAAAGATATTCCCTCATTAGTAATACTCTTCGTCGAGTAATATTCTCATTATGAGTCCGCGATGTAATTTTCCCGTATGATTTGTGGCGACTGTAACGACCGAAGGTCACGATCCCGAACGTGGAGATTTTCTGAGATCGATAGAGAAAGACCGAGACACAAAACAACCACGTGGTGGTTGTTGGTCACTTTTGCGAATTAAGATAAGCAAAAGAAAATCACGTACTTATATTTATCTCTGCAGGCCTCGGAATTACTCGCGAGACATCACGCGGCTCTCGTGAATTAGTTTCTCCGAAACGAGTTTCAAGATCTCTTTGACACACGCGCCCGTTCAAAGGCAAGTTAATTTCGCTTAGTTCACACGGAAGCGCACTTCTATCCGACATCATCGCGCGTTACATCCCGAGCGCGCGCGCGCGCGCTCACAAAAGACCAATCATGTCTGTAATTCATGTGCGACAAGATTCAAAGTGACAGTTTCTCTCGGCGACACGCTCGCATCATCCGAAGAGGAAATGCGTTCGCGAGTTCGAACAAGAGACGAGTCGTCTAGGAAAACGTATTACCTCGCCGTCGTGTTTAGTATCTCACGGCGTCAGGTACTTGGCTACCGCGCCGCTCACCTGTCTGGCCAGTTTTTGTCGAACAGGTAGGCTCATTGTGTGAGGCTCGCGCGAGCGAACTAGGCGCCGATCGTTACCGTCCGCGCTGTCTCAGCGTCGGCGAGGCTGAATTCATCAGGTCTTGATCGAGAAATCGATGGGCGCACATCAACGAGGTCGTTTGCATTGACCGGCGCTATCCCCCGATCGAGCTCCGATAACGGTTAATAGTGAGTTAAAGCAAGGTGAGATCTTACGCCCGGATACGATCGGGCTGATTATACCGGGCGGGAGAGGCAACGGAGTGGGAAACGAGATAATGCGCGCCGCGCACGATTTCCGACTATGTTGTACTTCGCGGCAAACTGACTTTCACTTGTTGCTCTTGAAAACACGATGTCTCTCTTTCGATCATCTCCGTTCTCGGTTCTCGCGCGAATTATATAAATTTCGACTTCGAAGTTTCGATTTTTTTCACACAATTTCTTTTGTACAAAAGCGGCGCGACATCTCTGAGTGCAAAATGTTAAATAAAAAATTGTTTAAAACACACGTTGTAAAGCAACACGTTTGTGCATTTCGTCAGTGCGCGCTCGAGTGCGGCAACGAGAGCAACGTTTGCGGTCTAATCAGCACTGTTGCCTGAACCGCGAAATTGCGGACGGCAAAGGTGAAATACCACGGAATAGGCAGCGCGTCTTCGCGCGCGCGCGCGTGTATGCACGCGTTCGTACGAGTGTGTATGCGTACCTATATATGCACATGTGCCCGTACATCGGCGGCTGGTAGAGTTAATGGATGCTTAGAGGTTGATATATATATATATAGCCTTGAGTCTCGAGCATGGGCCACGACCGGCAGTGCCACGACCGACTGATTCCTTAGGCTCTCACCTCCCTTGTTCGGTCCGCACTCTTCTGCACCTATCGGAAGCTCTTTCTGTTATTCTCGCTCGTCCATCCATCCATCTCCTCTCTCTCTCTCTCTCTCTCTACTACATCACAATAAAGCATTCTTGCCCTTCTATCAAGAGCCGGAGAACAAACGGCGCGAGGGTTTTCACTCTTGTTTAACGAAAACAAACGATGTTTGAACTTGTGCTAAATTCGGGTGTGATCCCCATAAATTTGGGGGATCAACTAAACACACTGTCATGTTACACAGAGTAAACTACTCTACTCAATTTTATTTGCCGGAATGCCGATTGCTATATTAAGTATATTGTTGCAGATATATACTGTAGATTTAGAATCGCCAGATTTTTTTGACTGCGAAATCTTCATCGAGGAAGCGGCGCGACTCGAAATTCGCTTTGTATAAAGTGTATAAGCCCGTAAATCAAAAAAAGCGAACGCGCAACTCCAAATTAAGTAGAACATTCTCAGTGTCCCAGCGTTGCGCGTGTCATATATTTAGGAAAAAAAATGGAGTTGCGAGAAATTCTCAATTAAGGCGACGATAAGTTTTCGCGACGATAAGTTTTCGCGACATTAATGACGGAACGTCTTATGCATGTAAAGCCATTTAGTCGTGGCACGTAGCCGTCTCTCGAGAGAGAGAGGAACTTAGTTTAGGAAGTGTTCGCGCGCGCGGGCAGCTTGTGAAAACTTCGCTCTTAATTAAGGTAATGGTGTCCGAACACACAAACGTAACTGATTGCGAAGGCGAGATGCTGAAAACGGTGGAACACGATGGAGGAAAACGATGAGAAGGAACGCGGGAAAAGGGGATAGGAACCGATAGAACGAGAACACGGCGGAGGGTGACGGCGGAGGGAACAGAGAGAGAGAGAGAGAGAGAGAGAGGACTAAGGAGCCTTCTGTGTCCCTTTCCGTGCGCGCGAGTTCTTGGTACATAGCCGACTCCGTTAGCTTAGTCACCAGCAACCACCGGGACAAACACAGAACTGGCTGCGGTCATTTGTTTGTCCGACTGTGAACGCAATTTAGTGTCGTCCAAAGCGGCACCTACATCTTTGACACCATACGTAAATTCAAATGCTAACCCGACGACATAACTGTCTTCTCTCTCTCTCTCTCTCTCTTTCTCTCTCTCGTGAAATTTTCCTTCCGGTAACGCGATAGGTCAAGCTTGACGTGTGTCTCGAAAAGAGACCGTTATAGTAACATAAATTTTTGCGGATGCAGGTGCGCGTATATTGCGTGCAGGTATGATTTACCGTACGAGCGAAATATACGAGTCAATTAGCGTGCATTCTGAAAGTTTATGCTCTATTCCCGATGCGACACTCGTTTTGCTCCCGTTTTGCTGAGAAACGTCTTGCCCGATGTACTTTTACGACTTGTCAATAATCGCGTCGCGAGCTCCGAAGGGAAGAAAAACAACTTTAATGAGCAATCAAACGCGTTGTTTGAAGTTAGTTAGTTCGGAAAAAAATATATTTGCAAATTCTAATAGACGATCATTCGTTTCGATCGATCGAATCACATGAAAAAAAATAAAAATAAAAATAAAAAACCGAGGCACGAACTTTCGTGCAAGTTGCACGCGCGATTAACTGCAGTTGTTATTCACGCCTGATTACCGAAAAACAATATGACGCCCCTCTCACCGAGCAATTATTTATCGCTTTATTAGACACTGATGTTTGCTAAAAGCAACGACAATATTATCACAACATAATTTGATTTTGTATTATACAGTTCGCCCCTCCATAATCTGTGTTGATGTACAATAAGCTGTTCATAAAGATGGCGGCGAGATAAGATAATATTTGCTCTCGTGCTTTTGTATTGCGTGTCGTTTCAGAAATGACGACATGCATCTTATCATTCTATTACATCGTATGTCATTACGGAGGTCAGGTACACCCTACAGTGTAATTTGAAAAATATAATGAGCATAAAAAAAAACGAACTTCAAAATCAAATCTCTAATAAAAATTCTCTCTCTCTCTCTCTCTATCTCTATCTCTGTCAGCGTGGATATATTTGACAGCCTATAGTTTTATCTTCTGAAATATTGACACGACTTTTTTCCGACACTGTACGCTTACTATGTGACTGCCACAAATCCCGATATGTTTATATAAAGTGCGCAGCGATTTATATGAACTTTCCATTAAAGCCGCGTCCATCTATATGTCGCGTACTGAATATCGGCTGACAAAAACGTTCTTCTCATCGCCGCATCGACACGGATTAACGGCCGAGTATCCACTCAGCGAGTTTATCGGCGCTTCTCGATTATCGCGCCCTCTTTCGGAGCGAAGCGAACGAACGACGCGACAAAACGCGAGATTTCGAGCTCTCGACAGTCGAACGACGCAAAACACGCGGTCGTCGTCGTCGTCGTCGTCGTCGCTCGCGGTCGTTGATTGCGGTAACGCGGCAAAACGCAACGTAACACGGGAGGGTTGGCCGGCCTGTGCGAGAGCGCGAAAAGAGAAAGAGAACCGAAGAGAAGAAGCGCGCGCGCTGTGTATCCAAACTTGCGTGCATCGAGTGCAACGGTGCATAACGCGTGAGGCAGAACGCGGGGTGCGGCGACAGGAGGGGAGCGACACGATGCACGCGGTAACGTGTTCGCACCGGACTACAGAAGGACTACGGTTGGAAAAGGGATCGGGTTGGCCGGACCGGCCTAAGAGGTCGTCCGTGGAGAGAAGGGATCGTCGTCGGCCGTGAAAGAGAGCGTCAGACGGCCGGCTGGTGAGGAACGGGGGGCAGAAGGTAATCTATAGAGGAGAACGAGCCCGAAGAGACCGAGAGAGAGAGAGAGAGAGAGAAAGAGAAAATCGGAGAATGACTATGGTGATCGAGAGAGAAGGAAAGAGAACTCCGGAGGGAACGAGAGAGAGAGAGAGAGAGAGCGCGATGGATCTGTGTGTGAGTCGGTTACGGTGCGAATGCGCAGGTGCGAGAAAGACAGAGCGAGTCGCGGTAGGAGGGGGTAGCAACGGACGCCTCCTAGGCTCGCCTTTCTCGGCGTCCGCGGCGGCGCGCTAGTTTCGGTTTGCCGCTCCGACTTGACGGTTTCGTGTACGCAGCATTCGCTCGCTTCCACGTGGAGGTCGAGGCTCCGAATTGCTGTCGTTTGTTGTTGTTTGTTTGTCGCACGCGCGGTCTCGCGGAGTCGAGCGGCGACGTTAGAGCGAATATAAATGTATCACATCGCGTTCGGTTTTCCGGATCGCGGTGGCCGAGTGACAGTGAATCATCTTTCGACGAATGGTGGAATCGCATTCCGTAGACGATCGCGTACTTGCGACTGTCTTTAGAGAGTGCAGTGACACAGTTTTTTTTGTAAAACGCATTCGCGTGAGTGAGACTCACAGTGGACAGTACGCGAAAACAGTGAAAATTACACCTGGAATTTGGATTACCTGAAGCACGGGAGGACGGAGTTTGGCACCGTCGCTCGTTAGTGAGAGGGGAACGACCGTTGTGGACATCGCAGCCGGAGAACAAGGTTAGTGTCTTTTCCTTTCAAGCGATTCTCGGAGCGTCTCTAATTTCGTTCTTTGTAGCTGCATTTTCTCGTATTTATTTCTCCGTCGTCCTTTTTCTTCTTTCCATTGCACTTGATTACACGTCCGGAATAGATCTGTCATTTTGAGTGAGGTGAGACATTACGGTGCAGCTGGAACAAATCTTTTCTTTTCGAGAGAGAGAGACAAAGACGTGTTCGATTTTCCACGACGGGAAATACGCGAACGCGCGAAACCAACCGTCGTAAAGCGCGCGAGAATGGAATGAAACGGAATATATTAAATTGCAATATTTACACCTACGTCAAATTGCGGAACATGGAATATATAACAAAATACCAGTTATTTTGCGACAAAAAAAATTCGCGATGGGGGGGGGGGGGGGGGGCCCATCGCGAATAATGGACTCTCGTCGATCTCCTTCGCGATCTTTGATGCAATCTTTGCATCACGATATGTAAAAGAGATGATGAAAAGCGATCGATAATGATCGATGGGGGATTTCGGCTTAAAAGCTCGATTATTCACGCGGCGGGAGAGACTATGCACGGAGCACAAAATTGCTTTTAACGATGAAAACCGAGCGCGTCGTCGTCACGCGGCGGGATATTTAAACGTTCGACGCGCGGGGTCTCGTTCGAGCAAGTTTTCGGGATAAAACTCGCCGCCGGTAAACGGAGTGGCGGTTTTTTATTGCACTTTTTTTTTTTTTTCAAGAGCTTTTCGAGCGATACAAGCGGAAACTACGCTTCGCGCTTTTTACCGAGACGTTTAATTTGCGAGACGAAACTTCCTTTATGAATTTAGTTTGAACGTCGACATCGGACACTCGAGAGAGTGTAACGATATTGTCATTAAAAAAATCGTGATATTGTTTTAGCGCTGCTTTCATTGAACGTTACTGTCGCGGGAGAAACAAGACGGGAAAGTTTCGCATTTCATAAGCAAGTGGCAATTTGTTGTGACTTAGCTCGTCGTTTAACTCTCGTTGCTTTTTCCAAGCAAAAAAACGAGGGAGAGACGTTAAAATGCCGTCCGTTTCTATCTAAATTCAGTTACCGCGCACGTTGATAAAAATTCGCGCGCATATTTTTTTTCCGCGGTCCATTTTAATACGTGGCGCTACACGGCAAATTCATTTACATCGTTTGGCGCAATTTATTTAACTTTGCGCTTTTACGTCGGACCGGATGTGTACATAATAAAAAACACATCGTGTGTCACGCTTAAATCATTATACGTGAAAGTTACTACAGTAGTAATCACGCCAATAAAAAAAAAAAAAAAAAAAAAAAAAAAAAAAACAAGTTTGCAGCACGTTAAATTAAAAATAACGATTTTAATGGTATTTGACTCGCTTTGGAGTTATTGCAAAAATAACAAATCTCCTTTTTTTTATATATATATATAAACTTGGCGCACACGGAAAGAAAAACCGTGCAAACACGGTTATAGCTTTTTCATGCAGATCACCACATATTGTTTGTGCATATTCCACCATAGACACGAGTATATTAAGTTCATGCATAGACACCTTATATACAAATAATTCGAGTAGTCGTTGTCACAATACAACACTATCCGGCTTTAACTCCGCTTTAAAACATTCCTCACGAAATATATCAGATGTCCAACTTTGAATAAAGACGTTTTATTCTCTTCTCATGCAAAATACGAGAATTGTTGTATTTTTTGTTGAAAAAATTTCGTCATAAACGAAAAAAAAATGTCGTTAATTTATTTGTATTAGATTGACTTATGACGATTAGAAAAATAAATGATCAAAATTGGGGATCAATACGAGCAAACCTGATGGTTAGTGCAAGTATTTTGTTTATTTAATTGTCAGACGTTTCGATCCTCTTTGGGATCTTCTTCGGTGACAATCTGTAGGAAAATTACAAATGTGAAGGTAGTATTGGCCATTTTCTCCCAATATATTTTGAAATTTTCACGAGCGGATTTCTCTATCAAAATCTTAATGTAACTCCAAATCTCATCAAACGATCCCAAATCTTATTCATTTACTTTTATTTTTTATTTACTACCACTGGTGAATCACAGCTTACAAGATTTTCAATTTGTTTTTCTTTTCTTGCCAGCAGCTTGTTTATTGGATTAAAAACGTTTTTTTAAAACTTTTTCGCGGAAACGCGGCGGGTTTGTATTTCGATATGCGACGTAAAAACGTCTTGGGTATTTGGTTTGTTGGCGCCGGTTGTTTGTATATGTACGCGTAGATATCGGGAAATGTGCGTCCGTGTCTCTCTGTCTACGTGCAGTGTCAACAAACCGTTGACGACACCTCGGTCTGTCGTTCGTTGCGCCGTGTGTGTATGTGTGTGTGTAAGTACATCGAGACTCGGTGATTCGTGGAAGGGAATGAGGAGGCGTAGAGGGCGCTCAAAGGAATTCCTCAATTGTGCACCGGAGCGAGAATAAAGAGAGACGCGGGAAGTCGTGGACTCCCCCTCGCCCGTTTAGCCGAACGATCGCGCACCATTTTCCTACGGACGCATAATGAGTGTTTTTCCGCCGCGGCTGTGTCAGCGAGACGTCTTTAGCATACCAGAAAAAGCAGTGGGTCTAATAATTGATGACTCTCTCTCTCTCTCTCATATTTCTTGTTCTTATTTGTCTTGTTCTTATTTTTACAACAATAACGATGGAATAAAGGAGACTATTATTACTTACGGAAAGAAAGAACTCGGAGATCAAAGTTTTGGAAATGTGAATTTAAACGCGATGTGTGTGTGTACACATCACGATTACGGTTATTATTTTTTTCGGTAACGTTAATTAAACACACTTGGATATATAGATTTTGTAGCGACGATCGTATAGCATCGTCGGTTTCTCGAATGGTGAAATTCTTCAACGCGTTTTGTCGCGGAGAAACGAGTTTACGACGCTCGGTGAGAGAGAGAGAGAAACCAGTTCTTTCTTCATTTCGTCCTTGAAAAATAAAAAAACATTTGGCGGAATTCTACTGATTTTGTCTTGTATAAGTACGCGAGAATCCGATATTATATGTTTCTATTTATATCAAACGCGATCCTTACCCTATTCCCCCCCCCCCACGAAACGAAAATCCAGAAGGATATCATTCAAATATTTTGTTTTTCTTTTTTTTTTCGCTCAATCCCGTTCCGTGAATAAGAAATACAAATTTTCCTAACCGAAATCGCAATTCGATACGACCGCAAAAGTACGATATCGCGTGGCAAAATGCGGCGAATGCACCGGTAACCGTTGTAGCAAACGAAGTAAGCAGCAGCAGCAGCAGTTCGAAGTAAAAGTTTTGCGCGCGACGCTTTTCTCGCGCCTTTACGAGCCCCGACCGCCGTCGGCCGCCTGAACTTCTTCCGCGGTCTCCCTTTTGTAGGTCTGCAGAGAATAAGAATGCTCGGTGTGCTAGGCGGAGTGAAAAACGGTCGCGCGCTCTCACACACAAACGACGGTTTGTTCTGATCTTTCGCCCGTTGGAAAAATCTTTCTCTCTCGACCGCACAGCTGATCGTGAAAAAAAAATTAACGTGTACATGTTTCGCATAAATGTGAAACGAGCGTTACGGACTTGTAACAACTGTCCCGTTGTAACTTCCGTTTATATACATATTCGATTCTGCATTCCTGCGAATCTACGCCGATCACATCGACATTTTATATTATTTATGCATCATTGAATTTTGAACGTTGCTTTTTCTGGCAGCAAGCGGTTTCGCGTATTAATCACGCGATCCGTTCGATCGCGTACAGCTCGGCTGGCGTGTCATTGAAAATTAATAAAGCTGTTTCTATCGAGGTTAGCGCGAATAAACGCTAAAACATTTTCATTTTAAATCACGCTGTATATTGTGTAGAATCTTCTTTAGAGTAGTTTATCGAATAAATTGGTATAAAATAAACTTAGTTAATTAGATGTTGACTTATACGCGCGAGTGCTAATCAGCACGGAATATATACTCGAGCGCGCGCTATCTTTGCAAGCGTGTCTTCTGTCCGACGGATGCGCGAGCACCTTCTTTCTATTGCTTTTAACATTGTTTGCGCTCGTCACGCTGTTTTGCTTTTCAAATTCGACTTGTAATTCTTCTATTGATAAACAAATCGACACTCCGGAGAAAACGGAAAACACTTTTTTTCTCCGGGACGCGCCGATCGCACGAACAAAAAACACAATACTATCTCGTGTTGCGTGAAGTCTCTTATCTAAGAGTATTCGAATTTAAAATATAATTGCAGTTCTTAAAAGTAAAATTATGATTTTATTTGTAAATTTTCTGCGAGAAAAAAATGTTAAATCAGAGATGTATAATTTTGTTTTTTATAATCGTCCGTTTATTAAGTGCATCTCTCAAGTACTCGTAACGTGTTATTGCCCTTTAATTGTAATGACGTTATTAAAGCAAGTGACAAGATATATCTCTGTTGCATCATCGTCAACACATGACAAGCCATTAAACTGAACGGACGGTTTCCGTGAGTGCTTTGACCTGTTCCATTCGAATCCGTATGCTAACGCGGTTTCGTTAATTACACCTCGGGAGATTACGATGAGAACAGGTGGCTCAAACGAGAGATTAGCCATTGTCCGTTCTCGAAATACCAGACACGCCTCAGCGTCGTCGATGAGTACTGATTAATGTACTCCGTTGTGTTTGTGTGCGCGTATGTGTGTGTGTGTGTGTGTATCGATGCTCAATCGAGGAGCATTTCAGTTCGAGAATGAAAAATTAGTCTCTTTAGTCGAAGGTAACTTTTCAACGGTTCTCTCAGGCTGAAAATCAGAATTTATTACTTTATGTTCCTTCCTCGGAAGTTTTCCGAGGAAGGAACATAACATTCCGATCTCTCTCGACCGTCGTTTGAAAATGTATCTTTCTGATAAGCGCTTCTAAATCTTCGCGTTGAGAAAACATTTTTCAAGCAAAAGATACATCGCGCGCGCGCGTATTCACAAATTTTAACCGGAGATTTATATTAAATAATTATCCTAAAAAAATTATATCAAAAAAAGTCTATCCTTTCTTGCAAAAAGAATGTAAAGTCAATAGTCCGATGCAGTGGTATATAAAAGGATAATTAAGGGCTGTCTAGGAATCTATTGTGTCCCGACTCTTCTCGTAGCATTCGACATTAGAACGAGAGAGATAATGTGCGTAATAATGTCTAATGATATAATAAAAGCCATTTAAATTAAAAAGAGAGAGAGAGAGAGACGCAGAAAGAGAGTGAAGAAACCTGCAGGCGTATTTGCGCCTGTAACGGCTCGTAAACTCAAGAACGACAATAAATACGTCGGAAAAAGGTCGCTCGAAGTGTAAAGGCAACACAACGACCGCCTTTCGCGCTTGACACATACGAACAGCTGCCGCATTCTTTTTTCTATCCTACGCGGAAGAACGCTGATCCTCGCAGTGCTCAGCTAATTTGAGAAAAAAAAAAAAACCAAGAAAGCGATATTCACGTTGTTCACACCGCGCTAAGGTGCATCTTCATTCTTTTTTTTTTTCATCCGGACTTATCACGCCGAGTCATTTCATCTCGGATTCGAGCGCGTGTATTTATGACATCAGTCGTATCTCAATCCCAACAAGCTCTGTCACGTTGCACTCGTAAAGTAGCGCGATGTATGCGCAAAACATTACCATTAACGCATGCACACGCATTACGCGTAGAAACGCGTTTGCGCGACCAGACAGTAAATTTATGATAACCGAACTGGTTATGATAACCTCTTTTTGAAACTCCGTTTAACTAAAACGCTCGTTGTTATATTATTACAAAGCTTTCGAAATCGAAGATTCAGCGCGATTTTCGCGAACTATTCTAATTTCGTTATATCATAATAAATTTATAAATTTATGTAAATTATTAATTGGAAAAAAAAAATCGTTATTTTGTCTCGATTTAATTTCCAACATGGATAATATGTGATGCGATTAATATTCATTAATATGTATGAATAATTTCTGCTTAATAAATCATGATTGATTAATAACTTTTCTGCGCGCACGTCGAAATGCTGTCGTCGTCGTCCAGTCGAGCGAGTTACGTGAATCACTGTGTTTCAGACTAAACATCGTTTTTCGTTTCACCGCTTCCCATCCGCTTCCAATGAGCATTAACCGTGTGTGTATAAGCAAAAGAACGCAGGCTCGTTCTCGTTTTCTTTCCGCTCCCTCATTCGTCTTCCGTAACGTGGCGCTTATTCAGCTCGAATATCACGGCGTTCGCGTAGGTACGTGTTTCTCTGCCTCGCTGAATAACACCATTTTTTCCTGAAAAAAAAAAAAAAAAAAAAGACGACCGATCGCCTTACACAAGCTTGTTCGTAAATATACACACCGAAATGTCACTCATGTTCCTACAAGTGTCCACGAGAGAGTCTGTGCACAGCAATCCGACGCAGACTCGCCACCACTCACGTCGTAAGCAGAGCATGAAAAAGGCGAAGAACGTGCACACGTGCACTTATCGAAGAGAAGAAAAAACGTACAGGCAGCTTGCAAGATATATATACAAGATATATATATATATATGTATATATACAATATATATTGTATATATAACACACATACATACACATGCTACACGTCCAACGCGTTGAGAAATGTGATGTAGTGTATCGTGACGCGCGACATATTCGACTTGACCTGACCCGGTCTTAAGGTTTTCCAAAGCGTTCAACATTCTATGGATGCCGTGTGGTACCTTGCGACTCGATCGTCAAGGAATGTGTCTTGTGTGTCGTGAGCGATCGATTTTACTATCTTATCGGTCTTACGCCCGCGACCGTCGCTCGTCGTTCGGTTTTCCGCTTCGCAGACACTCCCGGATCGCGATCGCAACCATATGCGTTCACGCGGTGCTTTCATAGGCTTCAAATAGTTTTGTGTCGTTGACCCGAGCGCTATTTTTTTTTTTTTTTCTTCATAATCTAAGAAATCTTCGCGAGAAGACGATTTCGCCCGCACGATCGATATGCAACAAATGAGATCGAAAAGGCACGACGCATTTAAATACGAGATTCAATAATCGATCCGCACGACGTGACGCGACCGAACCGCACTGGAACTGAATGGAAGTTACGCAGCGTAACATAAAAAACATCTATGTTATTTTTCATGTGTGTTCTACACATTGCATATCTTCTGTAGATAAAAAAAAAAAAAATATATATATATATAAAAATGTGAAAATTTTCACAACGTTTCAATATTTTGTGTGCGCGGAACGGTCAGATTTGATCAAATAATAAATTTTACGCGACGACGTTTCAAACGACGAAAAATCAAAAGAGTGGAAAAGTTGTTTGAAAAAGACTCCACCAAGGAGTTAGTGTTTGAGATACCTTGAAAGAAAATTTCTTTCGCGCACAAGCAGGTCTCTCACGAACACCTGGCGTTGTTGCGAAGGACAACCGGCGGGCATATAAACCCTGGGATGCGAGGCAAAATGCGTGAGATCCTTTGTAACAATATACTCGCGATTACTCGTGATAAATGATCGTGATACGGTGTGTGGTTTGTGTTTTTCTCTCGAAAAATTATTTATCGCCGAAAGTTTCGAGAACAACGAAGCTCGAAAAATTAATTACGTTACGCGAACGCAGCTTGACGGGAAATTATTATATCGCCGGAAGTTTTCAAAAACTCGGAATGCGATACGTTGTTTATTTTATGTTATACGGTCTTTATTTTGGCGCGCATCCGCATAGCGACGACAAAATGTACCTGCGAAACAGAGTTCATTCAAACTCAAATTCACTGTCGCGCCTTCGCCACCTTCTTCTCGTTGCGCAATTTGTTACATAATGATTTTACTGTATTTCTTCTTTATTCAATGCAGCTTCGACAATCGCCGAAGAATGCGCAGCTTTGAAGCTGTCTTGACAGTTAATTTCCTGAGTGGCAGCTGTGGCATGTATGAGCCGCGAATAATCGAGTACACATAAATACGCGACGTCGTATGTATCGATTTCACAAATACACCGGAATCCTATGCGCATTTCAATTAGGAAAAATTGCATATATGTTTCCCGTAATGCTTATTTATAGCGCGTGTGATATTTATGGCCGACAGTATATATACCGCAGGATATCTCTCACGATACGTATAAACTTCGCGCGCGCGTTGAAATTAACGGAAATATTAATTTTCGAAACTTGCGCAATGCAGCCGTTGCGGAAATGAGTATAAAAAATGCACTCCGTAATAATGCGCGGGACAAGGAGACGCGGGAACGAAATCATTAATCAACCGATACTGAATAAAAGTTCGGCAAAATACGGTTACAATCAATATCGCGTGGATGAGCATAATTTCACCGTTAATATTTTATTAACGAACAGTTAATGAGTTTTTTTTTTTTGCGTCGCGTCCTTTCGCGGAGATTCAGTTAGCAACTCGACGAATTGTCGTCCGGTCCCGATCGCGTTTGCATGTAAGCGGATTTAACAGCCTTTTGTGACAGCGTTAAGAAGATTACAGCGAAACAATGTATATAGGAGTCAGTACGAACGAGCGTAGACGTGAAATCTATATGGATACGAGACGTTGGTAGGTAATTCGATGCGCGATTTCATTAAAGCTTCTATTTGCATCCGACATTTATTCACCCGGTCGGTCGGTCGGTCGGTCGGTCGACGCACTTTTGAAGTGTACATATTCGCCGTGTAAAAAAAAAAAAGAAAAAAAAAAACCAGCGACCGGATATTTGTAGGATATTCGTTCCGCGATTAGTGTTTCATTTAATATGCAATTTTGACAAGTGAAGCGTAGAATGACACGGCCGAGGTAAAACGACATTTTTTTTCTCTTTCTCTCTCTCTCTCTCTCTCTCTCTTCTCTCTCTTTCTCCCGGTGCTACGAAAGTATCGTATCAAATGAGAAATGAATTCCCTCGGAAATTGTAACTCCAAACGAAAAATATTTATGAGCTCTTTTTTTTTTTCTGCGTATTTCGTTATTTCATGCATTTTACACATCGGAAAAGAAATTATTTCTCTCTCTGTCTGGGAACCAAATTTTATCGTATCTCACTTTTAAATTAAAACATTAAAAAAATAGAGACTGTATATTCACTCTACGTAGAAACACAGACTTGTCTAAATATAGACAGAGAAGCGAGTGAATCAACGAAAAGTCTAAAGAGCCGTGATGCTGCGGCTGCTGAAGAGAAGATATATGTATTTTTAACACTGTTTCGCTTCTCAAAACAAGTGTAAGAGTCGCATCGTCGTTTATTTGTAAATTCTCGCATTAAAAGCTAATTCTTTAGAATCACCAGAATTATCAGTTTCACTTCGCGCCAAGCTATAAGATTACGCTAAATAAAGTATCTTCGAAAAAAAATCACGAAAAAATCACGACAAAATGATTGAATAAGTTGAAAAAAAAAAAAAAGTTCTCTCTCTATGACTCAACATACATTTTGCGTACACAGCATCGTGCAATTTGAAGGGTAACCCCGCGTGCGATTGGCGTCAATTGTCAAGAAAAGTTTTCGAGCGGGATATATGCGATCGTTCGGGTGCGAGCAAGAATACGGCCCTAAGCGGATTAATAACGTGGAAATTACGTGGGGAGCTAAAACTCTCTCTCTCTCTCTCTCTCTCTCTCTCTCTCTCTCTCTCTCTCTCCTTCTCTTCTGCAGTCTGTAACAAAATCGGAACGTCGAAGATTGGTCCGCCGCCGTGAGCGAGAGACTACGTCGAAAGGGAAGAGAAAGATCGAATGAGTGGGAAAGAGAATGCAAGGAGATGGGTGAACAGGAAGGAGCGGCGAAGAGAGAAAGAGAGAGTTGTCCGTGCCCGGGCCAATTCAGCACAGGGCAGGCTTCGACGGTAATTACGTCATAAAAAAAATAATAGCTCGACCGGTTTTGCGTTGGTATACATATAGGTGTTGTACTACCGCGAGAGACCACTTGTGCGTCGTAAAGAAGAATGGCTCTCCTCTCGCCATGGTGGTGTTCGATCGTTGCCGATCCGTATTCCTTGCGGAATTGCTACGCGCGGAATATCGTCGAAAAAGCGATTTTTTTTATAGTATCGTTTCGGCGCGTGTTTATCGCCATCAACAAGATGAAAAACTTTGAAGAGAGTGAATTATTATTACGTTCGCCCAATAAGTAGCCGCATATAAGTAGCATTGCGAGATCATTAAGGATATATTTTTGATATTTTATTATAATACTAAAACATACAACTTGCAACTACGTTAAAACAAGATTTTTTTTCTTTCTTTCGAAGGTTCTTTTTTGAAATATAAATCTCTCTCTCGCGCGCAAAAGATATTCTTATTTGTAACTACTAATCTGAAGTTTGTCTGTCTCCCGCGTGTCTCTCTTCGCTTGGAATTCTTTCTAAGCATTAACTCGAGAACTATTCCGTCCGTGAGAGAGAGAGAGAAGGGTTCGCGTATATTTTTATAATAAAAAAGTATTTTCTAAGAGATTCGTACCCGGACAATAAAGCGACCTTACTTGGATTCTGCATGATCGCTTCCTCCGCTTATGCGCTCCACGAGCGTCGTCAGTGGCGTCGCCGGTGGCTAACGTTAAAGAAACCCACGCGTTATTCCGCGTGCATACCAAGGCAAAATGCCCAGTGCTCCTCAAGCCTGTATTCAATGGCGACGGCAGACTTGTGTGTTGTAAGTCTTGGTAAACTCGGAATCGATCAAAAAGAGGTTTTTTGCAAAGTTTCTCGTTACAATAGAAAAAAAAAAAAAAAAACTGAGATAAGAAAGTTGCTTAATCAAAAATATTCATCAAGTGCCGCTCGAATAATAAATCTATATATAGGTAGCGATAGAGCTAGTTTGTTTACTCGGAGAACAAAAAAGGGTAATGGACGTGATTCATAAATCTGAACGTCTAATTCGATTGTAAAAAGCATAAATTGCGCATTTTATGCTCCTCTCGCTCTAATACTTCATTTATAAGCTAATTGAGAAACTTGACCGGTGCCGGTTCACCGCGGCGCTCCACGTCGCGTACACTGATCTAACCCACGTAAATCCTGTTCTCTCTCTTTCTCCGGGGCAACCGGCCGGAGCGGGCGCGCGCGCGATGAATGGGCGAGCTCGTAGAACGCGCGTAGTACCTCTACTGCAGGCCTTAGTCGCGACCCGGAGTGACAGGAAATCGCCGGTTTAAATTAGAGACAATAACGTGCCGCGAGAAGAGCCTCGGTTACACGGCTACACACATCCGGGAGAAGAGGAGCACACCGGCGGCGGATTACGACGGCGCACAGCTGCAGCTACGGTAATAAGCCTCCCTGCTAATTTGGTTCTCGACGCGGTACAACGTCGTATATACCGAGACATAGAGGAAGAGAAAGAGAGAGAGAGTGTCTTCCGCTAATCCTACGGCTCCTTTCGGTAGTTTTTACGCCATTGCGTCGTTGTCTTACGTAAAATAAAACGACCCGCACTTCCGTGGTTCCGTCGCCGCCGCCGCCACCGCCGCCGCCGTCGCTGCTGCTGCTGTTGCTGTTGCTGCTGCCTGTTCCCAGCGAACGACACGGTCGGGGACGACGTAGGTAAAGCGATGTTTTTAATCCGGTGTAGGTATACGATGGTGCGCGTTAGGTAACATAGCGAATTTATTAATTGCGCCATCCAGGAAGTCAGGAGAGGCGACAGTAGGTGGTATAGCGAGAGCTGTGCCATGCTAATATATTGCAAGTGTCATTAACATATTATGCTAATTTGCCCAGGCAACTGCGGCTGCAACCTCGTCTTCAATTTCATTTAGTTTCTTGGTATATATTGAGTTGAAACTGGGAGAGAAGCGTATTTCTTGCATATTATTATTATGAGAATAACATAAGTATTAAAAGGAGACCTGGAAAAAGATTGGGTTTCTGATATTTCGCTACATATACATATGTACAACGCACATATGTAATATTCTAAATTAATAAACATACTTATATTATTTTTTTTATTTTTGTGCAAACATGAGCTGACGTTATTTCAAAGCTTGCGATCTCTTTTATAAATAGTCAAAAAAATGTGCAAAACTAGTTCTGTCGATGTGTTTGTATCGTTATTTCATTTTTATAACAGAAAACGTACCAGCACGCCGGATTTTTAATCCTGCGGTTTTTCATAAAAGTTATTTCATTTTTCGACAAAAAAGCGCTGCGGTTTGTTATGGATTACCGTAACTGTAATAAATCTCATTGTTTTGTAATAGGACAAAAGTGGAGAATGTAAATTTGAAATTGTTCAAGTTCTATATATATAAAATCATGTCTCAAGTGAGACAAATAGGATATGCTACACAAATTTTTTAAGTAAAACTGCTAAAAGTTTTAAAGCGATGAATTACGATGCAACACACTGTAAAGCGAAAAGACGATTGTAATGACGTGACGAAATGAAACCGGACGAGGCGTTAATACACAGACGAGATTGTCAGAGATACGCGGAACGCATATTTTTGCGCGCGCGCGCGAACGAGGCGCCATCAAACTTGCCGGCATTGTTCCCGAGCGGACAGATTGACGTGTCTACTTGAAGAAGTCTCACGTTATTTTTGGAGTAGACGTAATATGTTCTCTCTGGGTACGCCTTTGTATACGTATTTTCTACGAGCGTATCGCGTGGCAGTTTTTTTAGTAATTTTGTGTGTACGAACCCAAAGATTATTACTATAGTTGATGCGATAATTCAAGAATACAAAACTCCCTTTATAAACTCCATACAACAGACCTACGCAAGATGCCATCCATATAGATAGAGATCGTAACCGAATTGTGTGCGAGAGATTGAGACTTGATCGATTGTAATCCACCGTCAACCGCACGAGCATGACGTAACTCTGCTTCATCCTCATTGGCCCACTCCGAGTCCTCCGATGCGCAATCACGGCGCACAATCTCCGATGCGTCGGGGTCCCAATACAAGCTTTACACGATCTTGCGGTTAACATGGTAACGGGAGAGCGATCGTTGCGCGCCGGCTGTGAACTATACTTTTTGGTTCCGGCGCGACTTCGGTCTCTTCTGCGGGGAAATAAACTTTCCCGCCGGGCGGCGTTTAAGTTATTACGTGATCACGAGACTGATGGGAGAAGTTTCGTTCTCCCGCGTGCGAGAAGGTGAGAGAGAAAGGAAGAGAGAGAGATAGAGAGAGAGAGAGAGCGAAAGGAAAGAGAGGGAGAGATCGTCGGTACTTTTTATTCCGAGTTAATCTCGGCCGCATAAAGTTTATTTGCAGTTTACTGCGGCGCTTTGCGTTCCGGATCGGTTGCGTGTGCTTGCGCTTTGCACAAGTTCGCGTGTGCAAGAGCAGGAAAACAGAGTCTTGTTACAATATAAATTTCTAAATCGAACCTTTAAGAAGAACATGTGACTTTTGGACATATATTCGCAAACTTTATCGAGCATTTGTGTAGCGAATTTGTAATAAATTAGATATATAAATCGCTTTATTTAGTATAAAAGCGAGGTGATCAATTAACTTTATATTGTAAATAAGTAAATATGAAATGGATACAAGTTGAGCGACTTTCTTTATGATATCTCGCGCTACGATATCTCACGCGTGTCTCTTCTTCACGATCTGTTTTTGTAGACGGCTGTGAACTCTCCTCTTTCTCTCTGTTTTCCTCTCGGCTCTTCGCCTTTTCATCGGTTCTGTTTTCTTCCTTGAATTTGTCAGTTGAGTCGTCAACCGAGAATCGACAAATATCATAGAGGTGAGAACATAGAAAAATATTTGTCATCTCGACAATCGCGCAAATATCGCGCAAGTCTGTTGTGAAATTATCAGCCGTTAAATTTGAAAACGCAATAACAAGTATAAGATAATTTCTACAGTTCGAATCGCTTTTCATCCCTACGGTATTTGACATTTTATTTGTTTGATGATGAGCATTCAAAACGATGTTGAATATAAAACTTGTATCGCTCACACATTTAGAAAATTATGAATGAACTTTTTCAATAATCATTATTAAACCGTATATCCGTCGGTGACGTATAATTGATTCAAGAGAAAAGTACCATTCACGATTGGACCGCTCTGCCAATTATTCATGCTCGTGTTCGCCGAGCGATACGCGTGATTAATGATAAAGAAATACACTCAATGTAGGACCACCTCGATTTCTCGCCGGTCTTACGCTCTCACGAGCCTTTGATAGCGGAGGGCTACTGTAGCGGAGGAAAAAATGGGATCGAAGGTGTATATATATATATATATATATAAGCACGCGTCGTGTACACCCGCGTTATCGAGAAAGTTTATAATGAAAAATAACTTTCGAGATGGAGCGATACGAGTAACAAGCAATCTAAAGTCCTCCCTTCATCGGAAGATGAGTGTTGTGCTACGAAATTATCATATAAAGTGTTTTGCAATTGATTATTGGGAAAAACAAAAAAAAAATTTTTCCATCTGCAAGAATGTAAATTCTTTTTTTTCTCCGTCATGATCTTGACACTTTTTTTTTTTTTAAGTTTTTCAGACAAAAAGTGTTTGGCACCAGTATCTTTTAAGTTTGTCTTGTAATCGTGATTCAAGACTTTAGATTCGGTTTTCAGCTATAGATTCGGAAACAATCAAAATATTGTTAGATCTTGGTATCTCCTTTAGACTTTAGTATCTCCTTTCGTCGCTTAGTTTGCGCGTTTACGCGCGCTCGAAAGCAGACTTATCGCAATTGCGATTACTCGCAATAGCTTTTACTTACACCGCGCGGCGAAGGAGCGAGAGACGCGCAGAAAATACCGTGTAGATATTCGCGACGGCTTCTCGCGATAAAACTGCGCGCAAGACCGTATAGCTGCGAGTCATGACAGCACCGGCGTGGAATCCGGCGGTGGAGCTGACCGTGCGCGCCGACCCAGCTCTCCGACTGTAATCCACCGTCATTACGGACATCGCAGAGGGCTCGTTAGTCTCATTTATATTCACGTTCCTACGCCGCAACTTATATCCCGCGAAGAAGAAGGAAGTTAGAAGAGACCCGAGACTCTCGTGTGGTCTCGAGCGAGCAACGTTCCTCCGCCTGCATGCGCTCTCGCCACGAGAAGCTGACGAGGCGCTTTTAATTCCATGGCGTTCCGTGCTTCCCCGTCACTCTGTTGTTGACAGTTTTCAAGCGGGTTGATAACCTAACCCGCCCGTCGATCGTCGTAACTTAATTCACGAAACTTGATCGCGCAAGTAGATTTTCTTTTTTTTTTTTTTATAAGTATTGTGTATTTCGAGAGATGAGACGCCGATTATCAATGTGCAACGTATCGATATTGATAAGCTTAGTAGATTTGGATCTCAGATTTGAAGCGGCACGTTTATAAGAAGACGATATATATATATATATAATGTTAAGTTGTTACTCATACGTCGAGAACGCGCGTTATCTGATAATTTGTACGTAAATGACTTTGAATAGCGGGACTGCTCGTCATCCCCTCGAATGAGACATCGCGTATTACGCGTTATAGCTATAGCGCGATACGCGCGCAGCAGTTGTAATTCGGAATAAGCGCGTACGGAGCGTACGGAGGGGGCTCACGCACGCGGAAGTTCGATTATTCCGCATTCCCTGTCGTTCGCGTACCATTCTCGGTAATTCCCCTCCTCAATCCCCTGGTATTCCATCCCTTGAATTTCCCCGAGGTCTGACGCGACGTGTAATTGGTCGTACGCGCTGGAAAGTCGATTATATCCGACGAAATATGTTTCGGCCTCCGTAATACGGCGGCCGTGTGTGAATACAATCAGAATCGAAATTCGTACAATTTTTTTTTTTTTATCTCTGCGCCGCAGATTATCGCAGCGCTTGTCAACAATCTTCCCGTCTTATCTCCAAATGTCTGTTAATAGAAATTACGAAACGCGCGCGCGCGCGTGTCCAAGAATTCCGCGCCTTAAATGTTTCTCGGCAGCGCGCGTAATGACATCGCGACCGCGTCCGAAATTTATCTTCTCGCGTGTGGCGCGTCCCGCCCAGATGATACGACACGACGTGCAAATATCGCTGCTACGTTCTAACTTTTCGCTCGAGATGGATTTGCTTGCGGACGAAATTTGTGTCTCTTTGCGCACAAACGATTGCATACAAGAGTGCGCGCAGTAAAACGTTTATATTGCAGCGACGGCGCGGGTTTTTCCCGCGTCGTTCGTCATTGTCGCAAGCTACGAGACTACGTCACGTCCCCCGAGATTTTCCCCGGGAGCAGCGCGGAATTGCGATCCCGACTTTGCGAACCCGGGGACTTTTCCACGCTACCCTTTTTATCGTCGTTTCTCAGTGCGTCGGACCTCGCGGCGAAGCGTCGTTTATTACCGAACCACCCTCGTCTGAGCGACTACCGCGTCCCGAAGGGGCGCGGCGGACCCCATCGAATGACTCATCCCGCGTAGTTCTATATCACCGAGGACGGGTGGTAAAGGCGTTCCCTAACTACGTCGCGGTGCATCGTCGGACCCCCCGATACGCAACGAAACGGAATTACAGGAGCGCGTCGACGTGCCTCTCTTTCCCTTATTCACTTGTCAGTTTAGTTTTTGTATTTGCCGGTCGTGAAAATTACAACGTTTTCCGACGAGAGACGGAGAAACGAAAATTTGTTATCGGTGCCGTTGGGACGAAACGGCGGGAGGCTCGCCGCCGCGCTGCGACGGTTAACTGCGGCCAGTCCGGCAACATGATTCCGGGTGTATGGTGTACGGTGTACGGTTTCCGCTTTATGTACTTCGCGGTTATACCGAGCCGCTCGTGCCCGCAAACTCCCCCTCCCCCCTCCCCCCCTCTTGTTCTGCCCCGTAGCCTATTCCGTCACATCGTCCGTCCGGCTTTGTTATGCGAAATGACAAAAGCTTTTTGTTCGACGAGTTGTGTACCTCCGTCCTCCCTTCTCGCGCCGAGTTTATTATAATGTTCTGTGCGTAACGTGCCACCGTCTGACACCCTCGCCACGACTATCCGCCATTTTCGGAAGGCGACAGATGCGTTTCCTGCACGAAACAACAAAGATACGAACCCCCCCCCGCAGTTTTCTTCGGTTTCGCTGTTTGCGAATTTAACGTCGTTGTGTTTTTCGCGTTTAAATAAAAATTGTCGTTCTTTTGTTTTCGTTTTTCAATGCAAAGCTTTTTTCCGAAGAAAAAGAGTTATACGTCTTGGAATTTATTTAATGAAAATTTATTCCACGAAGAAGCAGGTCTTACGTTCAGTACATGAAATTTGGCTCATCTTCTCGATACGCGAGGAAGAGAAAGAGAGAGAGAGAGAGAGAGAGAGAGAGATAGTAGTCTTGGTTAATTTCTCGCAAACATCCGACGCAATCTGCAGGATCTCCGGCAGTTCTGGCTGCGCGCCAGCAAGAACGTCGGAAACGTGGTTAATTAATTACCTTCGACATGTCCGAATTTCACGATGAGATGTTGCTCTGTTTGCGATTCTCCGAGACGAGAGAACTACGATCGATTTCCAGCTAGCACTTACAAACGATCGTTCTAAATCACCGACAGTAGGATTCTCGTCGGTGAAACTTAATTGGCACGCGCGATAAAACGGAACAACAAAAGTTCGATACGTTACGATTTCCAACGATCGGTTCGCTATGCTAATAGCGGAAACGTGCGCGTACCGATCGCGGTGTTCTCGTTTCGTGTCTCGTAATTTATTTATGTCCCACGCACGAACATGAAGGAAAATCCCATCGATGAGAATGGCGCGTAATTGATAAATGCTCGCGCGCGCGCGCGCGCGGCTCAGAATCGCGTCGTCGTACGTGCGGCTAACAAGACATTCATCATCGTTTAGTCTTGCTATTCCGTTTCCCCTCCCTCTTCTCGTTCTCTCCGCCATCTTGGGACTCTAGGCATTACGTTTACCACGCGTGGTTCATTTGCCAGACGCGACGAGCATTTCTACGAAGGGTTATCTTATCGCGACCGCGCCGCGCGCGTATCGTGTCGCTCACGATCTATCGGCTTGGTCTCCGTTACCGGAGACGTTTTCTCTATATTTACCACCACGGCGGACTTGTAAAAGTAAGAGGCGCCCTATCGATAGCAAGGATCGCGATTACCGCTGATGTTCTTCAAACCGCTGCTTTATTGTCTCCCCCCCCTCCCCCCAATTTTTACTGAAGTTTTATCAGATGTACGTGTCAAAAATTAAGTTGCGTGTAACACTATGTAATTTGCTTCTCTTTTTCTCCTCATTCTCTTTTTCTCTGTAAGTAACAAGACACAGGAGCTAAGCTTCAAATTACCTATGTGTCATGATAAAAATATGAAAATTACATAATGAAATTCGCAATGTGACGTGAAATTTGAGATTTTCTTTCTGGAAGTAGTGCGATACGTCTCCGTTTTACTTCTTCGTATGTTCTGCATGTTCTGGTGCTCGCGCTAACGAATTGTCCGGTGATTTCTTTCTCTTTTTCTAGGACCACACGCGTCGCGCACAAATAATTTCGCATAACATACGTGAGACGCGCGCGTGGGTCACAAGTCGAATATATATCTATCAGATTTTAATCTCGCTTTGTTTCAATGCCGACAAGGTCAGCGTTCGTGTAGCGCGACCTCGATACTCCCCCGCCACTGGCTCGTGAGTTTTATTTTTAGGTCGAACGTGCCTCGCGCGGCGCCGCCTTTACCTTCGTGGGCGGGGGAAAACTGTAGGTTCAAGATCCCATGATAAACTTGTAATAAACTTTATGCGCGTTCTCGTGTTTCTCGCGCCGCGGGGCACAGCTCCTCTCTCGCTGTAACTCCCAGGCACTCTCCTCTCCCGATCAGATTCGCAAATAGTTCCGCGGAAACTTGCGCGTCCCGAGCTTCGATTTGTTCGTCGTCGTCGTAGACGACGACGACGACGACGTTATACGAATCGAACTATCTCTCCGCGTTACTGCAAATTCTGGATTATTGGATCGTTCGCGACGCGTGGATTCGAAACGTGTTATTCGAGCCGCGCGCGCGCGTTCTGGTTATAATACAACTTCCTCCAGGAAACGAACTTGTACATGAGCGCGCGAGCAGCGCAGTAAGAAGCCTCGAAACGATGCTAATTATTTCAACGGGAAATCATAGCCTCCCCCGCGCGGATAATACAGTTTTGCGCGATAACGATTACGCCGGCAAAGCTTGCCGTAACTCTCGCGATTATTCCGCAATTATATCTCTCTCTCTCTCTCTCTCTCTGTCTCGGCTAACTAATATTATAATCCGACCGATATTAAAATGGAAATGGAGAACGGCCAATATAATACTGTATTATTGTTACTGCGTGCGCTTTCATACATATGTACGTCGCGCGCGCCTCTATTTTGCATCGACACGTTTTCACGGTTCGATTGTATTGCGAGCGATTACTTTGCGCGCGCGCGCGCGTTATCTCAATTTATTCCGTTATCGCGAATGGTGTCTCGGATTCTCAGCGCGTTCTAATCGCCGTCCACAAATGAAACTCGCTGCGATCCGCAATCGGTTTACGATAAACTCGCGCTATTTGCACGAGGACAAGACGGAAAAAAAGAACGAATGTTTGTTCATGGTCAAGTTACAAATCCGACCGAAACGCCGCCGCTAAGCTTCTCTTACTACACTCGGCGCTGCCGCCGCTACGAAAGAAGCGGCGTAACTGCAGTCTCGAAGGAACAAAGTTATCTCATTTCGCTGCAAATTGCCTGGATGACGACGGTGGTGGTGTGCGAGCGCTCCGGTCCTAAATGTATCGGAGCGGGCGACGGGACGCCATCGTGTGTCGAGTTGCCGCGAAAATACACTAATCTCAATTCCGTGTAAAGGAGAAGATTATGCGGGTCTTCCAATTTTCTGACCTTTGAGCGGCTTATACATATATCCGGTACCTTCGTACTTTTAACCCCGCCCCCCCTCCCTTCCCCCGCTTATTACCAACTTTGGGACACGACGCCTGACGTGGAATCTCCGTAATTTCTGGACGACGGTAATGCACGGTCCGGAATTTTCACCGGTGGTTACACGTGAATCACGGCAAGAGATGAGTATATAATCTCCCCAACAATATATATGTATACACTGCTTCTCTCTCTATACCTCTGGGAAACGATTTTGCACAACTTTTACGATAAAGTGACGCACCATTTATTACTGAACATATGTGTCAATCTTTTTTTTTTTTTTTTTTTGCCAAAACGGTTTTACCGGAATGTGTTTTATCTTTCCGAGAAAATAGAATTATATTTTTAATATATTAAAACGAAACATTTTGCACGCATTAAAATCAGCCGTTTATTTGTTTCCCGCGTAAAATGGGTGGGGGAGGGGAAGGGAGGGAAAATGAACGAACTAATGAAAAAACGAATAATAAAAAAAAGCAGAATTGTTATCGTGCGATATTTGCGGATGAAACTCTCCGCAGAGCTAGGGGTTTTAAGCTAGGGGTTTTAAGGTTCGTAGATTAAACGCGCTCAACACAGACAGACATTGCTGTACATCGTTCGTCTCTTTAATGTATATACTTGTCATGGGAAATTCAGGTATTTGCGGTGTATCTGCTGGCGTATTTACAGGGGGAAAATGCGTGCTGGTTGAATGGTAATTAATATTAACGTGCGACCGCAACATAGCGCGCCAGTTCGGCAAACCAACCGGGCAAGCGCCCCCATTGTAACGGAATCTCTCTCTCTCTCTCTCTCTCTCTTCTCGTCGTGTAAGCACCATGATCCACCGAGCTCTACATCTGCGAACGTGTACAGTCTTTCCACCGCAGCTCGTTATTTGGGTATTTGTCCGATCTAAATCCGACCTGACACTTGAATGAAACCGAATCAGGCGCGCGCGCGCCGCTTGATTCCGCATTCCGTTAATACAAGCTTTATTGTGCTACCAATTAACGCAAATGCCGCTAATTAGTGCACCGACTTAAACCATTGCGTAAACCAGACGATTGCGCTCAAGTTGCTCCATTCACACGTACTTGGGTTGCGATGCAATCTCGCTCTTTCTCTCTCTCTCTCTCTTTCTCTCTCTCCGTGTGTATAAACTGTTACGCCAGATTCGCGCGGACACATCGCGTTTCTATCTCTTGAGATATATTTTGCGGAATGAAAACGACACGTAAAGATGGAGAATAGAGATAAATAGATAATATTACAGATAGACGTCAGGAAATTACGGCAAGTCGTTCTATACGTGATGTGAGTGTGTGCGTGTTTTCGTACATCGTGTGAGTGTGTATTCGCGCGCGTACCGGAGAATAACATGTCTTTGACGGTAGTCGCTCGTGAGACGTTGCCCCCGAATAAATAAATAAATATGTTTATATATATATATATATTATTTACTTAACAAACAATAGTGGTATTAATATACTAAAAACAGTGCGCGTTCCTTCGCGCGTTTCTAATTCTCTCGGTAATTTTAGTGAAACTAATAATAATTCTGAACAACATCACATCCACAATATATATTTGCGAAGTAAATCACAGAACGGAGAGAATGGAACGGAGAATTCCAGAACGGAGAATTCGGCGTCTCAATCGAGACTCAAAGATCGTCAAAGTTGTCATTCCGCTTAACTCTCGGCTCCAAATCCCGGTCACTATCCCGGACGGACTTGCTTTCACACGTAATGACGAAGTCCGAGCGTAGCCATTTGCTCTATAGCCCTTTGGGTACATACTCGAGAGCTCTTGTAGGCACTTCGTCGAAGTCTCCGCAAATATGATTTCATGGTCTAAAGTCGCTCCGCAAACGACCACTTCATCAAGAAATTACGCGTGGGTAGAGTTTCTCCCGCAGTTTGCCGCGGCTCTCGGCAAACTGCGAGAGATGTATGAAAGGATATACACAGTAGCGCGCATTCATACAAACGCAACGATCGGTTTATCGCGACGTGATTATCTTGCAAATGTTTGCGTCGCAAAACAAAACGTGTTACGCTTTTAGAAGATAAAATATTATTATCGATGTCTCGCAAGCGATGTGCGCGCAGTGCGCGTACGCTTTGAAACGCACAACTTGAGGTTTCCTGCGAAATAAATGGATACAAAGTGGAAAATGGAATGAAAAAAAATTCGCTATGCGTGAGATTTGTCCGAAATTGCGAAAGACAGCAAAGACACGCCGAAAAAAAAAAAAAAAAAAAAAAAAAAAAAATACCTCGTGTATGTATATGTACACGCTGCAAACGCTGCGGGTCTGGTGTACGTTCAAGAAAAAGCTCTCGCACAGCACGTCGGGAAAGAATTGTTAGCTGGCTAGACGCCGATTTAATGTCTGCTTGAACTACTACGGTCTCATTAAGACTCACATATACGTACTCTCTCTCTCTCTCTCTCTCCGTCTCTTAGATAAGAAAAAACGGAAGAGGGAGACAAGAAGATTGCTTCTTGTAAAAGCGGCGCAGCGTACTTTGTTCATTTCTAAGAGCGCAGAGGTAGTATAATCACCAACATCGTTTTCTGTGATATTCTTCTTTAATGGCGAAAAAACACTAAACGCAAAGATTCACTTTGAAGTTTCTCTCTCTCTCTACACACATGCGCACACGGCATAATTCCCAATATTATATCGCGGAATCTCGTTTTGGCTTCACATCACGCTACCACTCTGAATGCGCGCTATCTTCTTCGTTCTCCCCCCAAATTCATACGTTAACTCTTACGTGTGTAAAAAAATACAATATGATAAATTATGTAATACCATGTTACGCGTTCAATATTACCATCCCCAATTCGAGATCTTTCAAAATATTTCATCCGCAGCGCGCTAATTTATTTCGTTAGTCGCGAAACTCTTTGATTTTCCATTTGCTATTTTATTCACAATATGTAACACGTTGTTAATCATTTCACGCTAAGCGGACAGAATATTAGCGGCAATTTGACCGACGTTTTGACCTACATTTATATATAAATGCGTGCATTAATTGAAGCGGGATTTAACACGTATTTCCTATTTAATATCATTTTCATACCGTGACATTCGCGTTTTCGTATATTGTCACTGTATATTTTTTGTCAATACGGTTTGTTGCACCGTTATTGTCGATATTCTTCTCTCCCTTTCCCTCCCTCCGTCTCTCTCTCTCTCTTTCTCTCTCTGTTTTCGTGACTGAATCTTACTTACTATCTATTCGTGTCTGAGCAAAATTTTCGCGCTGACGTTACGCTGTTGCTAATTCCTTATCTGTTAGGACGCTACCGCGTTTACGTGGCGGAGATTTAGTAACGCCGTGGCGAATGGCGCCGCATTGCTACTTGTGACGAATGAGGCGTATTACGCGCTAGACACAGGATTTGCATTGCAAAAGCGAGCGCGTATTCGTGCGAGGCACGATCACAGCGACTGTCTCGTGTCCCGAAGCGCTATAAGTCGTCGTCGGGAGGTTTCTGTTCTCGCGTGATGTTTCTCGCCGTCTCCTCTACGTGTCGGTAAATAATTGCGGAGCACCGGACGGGCTTACAATGGGACCGTAACAGCTGCCTTGTCGGTGCTTTCTTTCCTTCCTCTTTCTACGCTCGCTGCTTTTCCCGGTTTTATCTTTATATGCCTCTTAATTCCGTTATTAATGCTTTAAACCTTTGCCGACCGTATTAATTAACACAAAGTGACATTAAGCGTTTCATTCTCATTTGTGCGAATCTCATTACCGCTATCTTATTTAGCAAGTATCTTATTTTGCAAGTTTTATGAAGATTCTATAATTATGCGAGAAAATGCACCCAATTTTTCTCTTGCTACAAAATATCGCACAATTTTGTAAAACTTCAGTTATTTTAATTAAAATATTTTTTTAATTAAAATATTATTATTCTTGTAAGAAGAAAAAACTTTTTTTATACAGATGTTTTGTCACGGATGTTGATAAACCAAAAAAAAAAAAAAAAAACCCAACCAAAAAGAAAAAAACGCACGAATGTGAAACAATGAACTATGGTAAACGTGAAGAAACTAGCGGAGCAATTTTTAGTCGACTATATCTTTGTCCGTCTGTTCTTGCTATGGAGGACGTATTGTCACACGACGCTCGCGCCATACAGACAGACTTTCATTCCTGTGAGTTGCTTGTTTCATCTCCGAGGAAATTCAAGAAAGCTCGAGCTATCTCAAATTGCAAGAGCTGCATGCACTACTTCTTCGCCGGAAGAGCTCAAAGGAAGAATGTACCGTAACAGTCTCTTGAAATATTTATCTTGAGACCATGTAAAAGCGAGAAGATATACCAACCGATTTTTTTCGTAAATGTTACATGAGGGTTGTCTAGTGAATAGAGAAAATGCACTTTGCTCAACCAACTGTTCAATAGAAGTGAGCAGATGTCCTCTCTCTATCTTTCTGAAGCGAATTTTCGCGGTGGTTTATTCGCGCGAACGCGCGCATGAGCAACAACAATGCCGCAGCTCACAATAGTCCGATAGATCCTTTCATCGTATATAGCAATCGAATGCCGCTGGGCTTGGTTAGGTTCACCGGCAATCCTGTGTTTATCGATCCAAGGAATTATCGAGTCACCGCAGGTGCAAACATCTCGACTTACGGTAATTAATCACGCAGTGTCCGATCTAATTATAGCGTATCTACGTCGTCGGTGACGCGAGTGTCGATTGCCTTTGATATTCCGCAATACCTATATACGGGGTTTTCATTCACGAATTTTGCCGAATATTAATTTAAGTCGATAAGCAGCACAAAAAGATCAAAAATATATATATATATATATATTTGCAAGATTTTTTTTTCATAAAATACGTGTACAGGTATTTCAAATACACATAAAATAATGAAATATATTTATTTAAATAATAACATTATTAAATTAATAACATTACTTTTTAATAATTTTCACGAATAATATTTGCGATCTCTATTTTCATAAATTGTTCCATTTTTTTAAAATACAATATTCTATCTTTATGAAATGCAATACGTGAAAATTTTCATTTATATCATAAAACACATTTGATAATGAGGGAAAATCTGTGCAAAACGCTAAATCTGTGTCCGCTTTTATCAGAGCGCTCGTTGTCCCAAAATCCAAACTAATCCTCAGGACGCATAAAACGATAACCAATTATATATCGGTCCAATAGGCTAGCCTGTTTCTATTTCCGCGCGTGCTCGTCCGCGTGAAAGATACAGAATCGTTGCGCTTTGATGACGATGTTAATTAAACAAGAGAAGGCCGCGTGAATTCGCGCGCAACGACCGAAATTCGCAGCGAATTCCCATGGAAACAACGCCGCCGCCGCCGCCGCCGCTGCCGATGGCGTCGATCGGTCGGCACTAACAATGCTCGGTGTGGCCTCTGCGTACATACATCGGTTTACTGCAAACTGTGTTCTGTATATGGACGACGGGTTCTCGTTTCCCAACGGTCCCGAATAGACGACGGACAGATTGATAGCTGCTTGTTTGTCGGTAATGCGTCGTGTTACTCAAAATTTACACGCGACGCGACGTATGCCGGTCAACCATCGGCGCTATCTCGGTCAGGTGTAGCTAATAGCGTGAATTTTCGCGTCGCAATCACTCACAGATAATATTATATAAAGTTACAACGAAGTGTGTGAGGAGTATCACATATTTCGCCACGTTCTCTTTCTTCTTTCCCCAACAAATTCCCACCGACTGCAGTGCAGAAGACAAAGAGCAAAACCGTGAAATCGAATCCTCGCCGACACAATCGTGCGCCGATTCGCGCCGCACACAATTTATTGTCTCGGTTTGTTATCGCGATTCGTTCGTTTGATAGGTACTTGCGTAACAAACGTAAAGGTTCGAAACGAAAAGGTTTTGCGAAAAGGTTTTTGCGTCTTGCGATCTCGCGATAGCCTATAAGCGTCGAGCTCTCATCATGGCGAAATATCATTCTCGTAAGACTCGAAGACCATCGCGAATATAAAAAAAAAAAAAAAAAAAAGAGAAAAACCATTCTCTTTGCTGCTCTTTGCTGATCGGCTGCAACTTACGTGACTAATGTGAAAGATGAAATCGCACGATTCTTGCGACATGAATGCGATGCGATTCATCTCTTGCGATCAATGCAGAACGGAACCTCAACAGTGCTGCTATCGCTGCAACGCGCGAGAGGACTGCGTGTCCGGACGTCAGCGGGCGCTTAGAGGCGAGCCCAACTTAAAGGGAAAACGTAAATCGCCATTACGTGGCCGGCATGCGATCCGTTTCTGCATCTCCACTACCACAGCGTCACAGATCTATACCACACTCCCTCTCTTTCTTCCCTACTTCTCGGTCCGAACTTACACACGTATGCGCGCCCATTATGCGAACGTATCTAGCCCGTGTGCCCGAGTGCAAAGTGGATATCCCGTGGTTTATGCGAGCAGGTGGAACGTGCGCTCTCTCGCCCGCGCAGCCGTCGTTGCTACCTTCGTCGTGGTCTGCTCTCGGTATCTATTCGGTAGGTAGGTAGATAACTAGATACGACACGGCGTGACCCGCGTCGTGTATTACGTATGTGGTGTCAGTGAATGCGGCATTCTGGGTATCCTTCGTGCCCAACCCCCCGTGTAACGTGTGTGCATGCACGCTCGTGTGGGGGGTCCAGGGGGTGGGGAGGGGGCAGGTGGGAAGCTACCGATATAATGGAGTCCGACGTGAACGGATCTCCGGGGGTTCTCTGACCTTCCCCTTCGTGGGGTCACGTGACGCGCTCTCGGCAACCGTGTTATTCGGCTTAGACCGCGTTTCGCTCGCTCTTGGTCCGCGTATGCGCCGCCGTCGTCATTTCTGCTCTCTCTCTCTCTCTCTCTCTCTCTCTCTCTCTCGTGCTCTCCGATCTCTCGTGTGTCCGAGAGGATTACGACGCTTGCTGCTGCTGCTGCTGCTGCTGCTGCTGCGCGCGCGCGCCAGCGACCTTCCGGCGATTTTGTCCGACAAAAACCGGTCATTTCGTTGTTTGTCATTGTTAGACTTGCGCGTTTGTTAACGTTGCAAAAAGGCGCATTCGCGCGCTACCAGATTCCTCCGCTTTATCGCCGCGCCCCGCGTGCACTCATCGCAATTAGACTCTGACGATCACCGCACATTTACATTGCTATCGCGGCAACTTTGTCCAAACACAAATTATTCATTGTCGTTGCAGCAGGAAGCGACTCTCGGGCGGAATTCGAAATTACATGTTAAATCAGGAAGGAGCATTCTGGCAGGTAATATGCAAATGCGTCGTCTCTCGTACATCAATACACAAGGAATTTATTACCGACGGATTTCATCGGATTACATGTGTAGCCGTCGATTCCGTGTCTGTCGTGTCTGCGAGCACGACGTTTTAATAAGTCTCTTTTTAAAAGTAATCATAGTTTCAGTAGCACTTTTCATGGTTCTACAGTTTCCGATAAAAATAAAAATTTCGCATTTTTAACATAAAAAAAAAAAAAAACTGAAAATAAAAAATGTGCTAAGTGCTCGTGATCCAACACTCCTTCATACGAAGATAATTAATACGTTTTTCACACACCGAGAATTTCCGTTCTAGGCTTCCGCCTTATAAATATTTTTTAAAATAAATAAGTAATATTTTTGACAAATAATAATTTTAATTTTTAAAATTTTTTGCACTTCTAGTGCGTCATATTTTTCGAAGTTAATTTGGCTAATTGCAAAAGATCATGAAATAATATTATATCGCTAATTATTTTTGTACTACGTGGGAAAGATGCAAGAGATTAGCGGAAACTATGGCTGCAAATGGGGTTCCACTGTATAGAAACAACTTGAGTAAAACAATCTACTGTCAGAAATGCCGAAAATCGACAGCACGACGCATTTTCGACGAGTGTCGCGCTGGTGCAAAAAGTTAAAATTATTAAAAACATGTTTACACATCGAAACCATGACTGCAAATGGGTCAACTTTATAGAACTCGAGTAGAAACAACAAGCTAGAACTGCCGCCACAAGTGCAGAAAGTCAGCAGCGCAACACATTTTGGCTGAAGTGTCGTGCTGGCGCCAAATATTCAAAATTCTACATAATTATGGAAGCAGCTTAGGAACTAACGGAAACTCGGTGAAAATTAACGTATTAACTGTATCTCACCCTGTGTCGTCTTCGTGTAGAGAAATGTGTTGTGCTGAAGTTGGCACATGATTTTTTTTTATTTTGATATAAAAAATGCGGAACTTTTATTTTTATCAAGAACTGTGAAAAGTATTGAAACTATCGTTGATTTTTAAAAATGATTGAAATCACAACTTCACAGACACATCGATTTCACTGTTGTCATTACTGACGATTGCACACGTTTTCATGATGCCGGCGGTGTAATTTTTATTCAAAAAAAAAAAAAATGTGTGCCTGTTCTTTTTTTTTCATTTTTGCTGCGTTGCTGCTTTTCGCAAATCTTATTCGTCCTAAAAAGTTTATAAATAAACACGAAACTGAGCGTGTCGAACTGCAACGTTTCGCGTCAAACGTTCGATTCAAGTGCCCGGCTATTGTTTCCGATATTTACGACCCGCGTCTCTCGACTAGCGCGTCTAAATCAAACGGCACAATTGTATATATACCAGCCCGATACGCGTGATACGCGAGATATGGTACACCTCTCTCCGCACACACAAGGTAAGATAGCCCTTCGACGTAGAGACTCGCGGCTTAATCAAGCCGCGTGTAATGCGCGGGTTCTCGAGCGAACACGAACGGCGCCGCTTTAACTAGGCATGAACCTTGGGGCTTACCCTTGAGATTGTAATTCTATCTCGTCACGGATCGGTTGTCCCATATGTCACCTTAGCCCTCTCACGTCACTATTGTTGTTGGCTCCTCTCACACCCGTCTTGCCATTCACCGCGCGAGAAATCTTCTGCGAATCACATTTTTCGTATTAACGGCGTGCGAAGTCATTCGATGCGTATGTTTCAAAGGTCAAAAGAGGTCGAACATCAGTTGTAAAATGAATTTGCGGCAAATGTCGACTGATATTTTAAAAATAATAAAACGTTTAACCGTGTGTGTGTGTGTGTGCGTGTGTGTGTTGAGTCACAAGATCTCTCGCGATCATTGCGACACACTTTTTCATTTCGCATAATTTGATTGAGCATTGTTACGAGATTACACGCGCCTCATCTGATTACCCCCGGGCAGCGAGAAGTACATTGTTACGTTTTCTAAAGCATCCTTTAATATTGCGCGCTCGCAATTGCGCGAACAAAGGCCGCTTTACACGCTCGCGTAGCGCGCGAGGCCGAGTTGCTCTTCAGTTCTTTGTAATGTGACTTACGCTGGATGGTGTGTGTATATATATATATATATATATATGTGCAAACGCGAGTATGGACGAGTAGTATATACGTTCGCCTATACCACCGCTGTTGTTACCGGCAATTCTAACGATATTATGCCTTTGCCGTGCGGTATCGCGAGGGCTAAACTAATACGGCATTCCGCGGCGGTATCTCCGCGTCGCGAAATAGTAGAATATTGAAATAGAAATCCGAGAACCGCGCGTAATCGACGCCCGCCCCGTTTCGTAAGCATGTATACAAAATTTATTAGAATATCGATAGTCGATGTTGCGATTTTATTTCAAGCTTTCCTTACAATCCTCGCGCGAGTTTACGAACGCGGAAATCGATATTCGTAAAGTGGAACACAAGATTTCCTCTTCCTCAACGAGATCAAACTTCTCTCGTGTAAAAAAATTTGGAAAAGTTACGTTTTAATTGAAAAATTTATTGAGATATAATAATACTATTACCGTGTATATTTTGTATCTTATCCACGGCCCGGCGTGTTATTACACGCATATTGTAAAGGTATTATAAAGGTTCTGAAAATTTGCAAAATTACACGCGACCCCTTTGTGATTTTGTTCGCCGACTCGCTTCTGTTGATCGGAGCGTCGGGGCTTCGCGTTCGCCGACCGTCCGGGATCAGGCCGTCATGCTCGACGGAGCGAAGAAATGCACGCGCCGCCCTATTGATTTACTTATTGTCGTCGAGCGCGCGCGACACTGACGCGCTCGCGCGCGCAAATGGCTCTCATTCGGAGAATTTTAATTGCCCGGATAAAAGCCCGTTGTAAAGTAGCGCGCGATGTCGACCGATGCACAGATATAGAAACGCACACTGCAAATGCGCGCGGAAAGACAAAGCCGTTAACACGCGCGCGTGATAGTGCACGCGCGCTTGTTCGCTCGCTCGCTCGCTCGCTTCCTTGTTTGCCACGTCGTCGTTGCTGTGCATTCGTCTTCCGCTGTTGTTGCTGACTCGCCTTCCCGCGAGTGCAGCAACAACAGCAACAACGGACGCTGCACTCACTGCCGCTCTGAAATCATAAAACCTTATTACACGACGGATTCTGCGCCCTGCTTCCTATGCGCGTCCCGTCCCTTTGTCACGCGAGCACGAGCGCACGAGCGCGGGTTAACGAGCTCTATGAGGGTTAATATGACTCGGCGGACATTTCGGGAAGACCGAGTTTCGCTCTCTCGCCGGTGCATGCATTTTTTTCCGCATTCCATCGCGTTGTGCGAAAGAGAGAGAGAGAGAGAGAAAAGAGACGACTCGAGGGGCGCGACGACTGCACGTGGTATGTGCGAAATTAATGATGCCGCGCAATTGGGCGTGATTAATCGCGGAATTATAATGGTCGCGATAATTAATATTGCGAGTCTCGTACGTGATAATCGATCGCGTCAAACTATGAAGCTGCGACTGGAAATGAGTAGCATTGACGTTCGGCAGTCGGATTTGTTTTACACGATCGAAGAGAGATATATGGAAGCAAGAGAGTCGATGTGCGACAATAAAATTATGCGCAATATCGTTTATATCTTTAAAGTTTTCGAGGAATGTTTGTCGAGCGAGAAAATATATTTCCGGTTTTATCAAGCAGTATAATACAAAAATAAATACAAGTGTTACATTATTTTATATATTGGAAAAATGATATGTATATATCTCACAAGAAGCGGATATTACATATCTCTCATATCAAAAACTTCCTACTAATCTACACTGATAAAGTTAAGATACATTTTTTTTTTTTTTTATTATGATCTTCATAGGATTGTTGAAATAAATAAATTAATAATTAAAATGTTCTATATTTTAATTATAATAAAAATGCAAAAAAGAAACAATTGTACAATTAATATTAGTCACAAAAACTTGTCAGTCGCGTAAACTCTCGAGCGTCTTTTACTATCGGCGGATATTCGGACCTTCTGATTTTCTCTCGGCTCTGTGTCTTTTGCATCGGTTCTGTTGTTCGATAAATATCGGAGAGATGAGAAACAGAAAATAAATTTGTCACCTCTACAGTCGCGCAAAAAAATACGTTGCGTCAACGAAGTTGGTGTGAGAGATTATCAGCCGTTAAATTTGAAGGCACAACAGAACAGAAATGTATAATATCTACAGAAATATAAGATAATCTTGGTTCCTACAATTATAACAGTTCCTTGTGTCAAAAAAATAACAGTCTTGTCGTATCAGTCTCATTACATAGATATTAGACGAAAACATTTTTTTTTTTTTGTTTGCAACAAGAGAAGAAACGTCTTCGTCAAAATATACTTTTTTGCTCGACAAACGTTCCGTCGCAAATACGATAGAATTAGCAAAAGATAATTACTGAATCACAATCGAGTTTCTTATAAAAATGATGAGCCTTACCTACTAAAGCGGTTGTAGATAGCGAAAAAACAAGAAAATTTTATAGTCAATTAATTACTTTGGTAAAACTGACTTTCTAGAATTATTCCGTTTTCTCTTTATCATAAAAAATCTAGATAACAATTATTAGCGCTTAATTGTCAATTAAAATTGGACGGTTTCGATCCATGTTCCTCCATTTCACCGCTCTATTTATCGCGTTGATTAATACGAGAACGATTGTGCGTCTAATTGGTTACGTGCATAATAAACTTTTTGTATAAGTTTCACGGCGCAAACAAAACAGTTTGATTTGAGCGCATTTGACTTATATATACACCTATATATGTAGCAACCGAAGAAGGCTATACACAAAGTTTGCCCAACTTTCGCGGCTTCGATCGACTTCCGCGGCGCTATCGAGATCACGACGTCCCAACGCGCGGCGTGAGCGTGCCAGTTATTCAGTGTAGCGTATTCGAATAATTCTTTGACCGCTCGTTAATTATGCAACGCCTGCCCTCGTCACCTAGCCTGCATAGAGTCATGAAGATCGAGGTAATCGCTTGGCCTTAATCGTACGCTCGATCGATCATCGTCGATCGCTCGTCGGCGACGGGAAGAGGAAGAAATCGCGCGAAGAGGATAGGAGATGAGATGGCAATGAACTTTGGCCTGGTCGGGTCGCGAGAGTTGCGAACCTGCTTTTGCCAAAGCGAACTAGCCGACGCTAGTAACTTTGCGTCTTGGCAAACGGTACTTATAAAACGCTCGCATCGCATACGCGTTGCTAATCGAATAATCACGCGACCGCGCGCATGCGTTTGCGCCCCAACGCCGTATATTTTAACAATTACGAAGAAACTGGCGTATACACGGCGATCGGTGCAATTGCAGTAAATTACTCAAGAGTTTAAGACATAGAAAATATATAGTTTTTATTGTCAAAATATTGTTCTTAGATTGACGGTGATTAGGACGATAATTATGAAATTATTCTTTTTCTCTCTCTTTCTCTGTGATTTATGAAGTTGCTTATATCCACTATGATGTATTCACCTTTCAATATTGCGCGAATAATAATTCGAAAAGATAAAGCGGGACTGGAAATTCGAGATAACGCACACGGTCTGACGCGAGAGATGGAAGTGAATTCCGCGCATCCGATTTTGCCGCGTTAACCAGCAGAATCTAATCATACTTGTCTGGACCGCGTATGACATTGTCATGCGCATTCGAGCACTTTACACGCCATTTACAGCGAAGTCAGTTTCGGACGGCAACGATGCGTACGGCAACAACCGCGTGTATGTTTGCTCGTACGTCGATTTCCCTTGACATTGCGCGCTTCCAACTATAGCCCGCTGCCACCACTGCGCGTGCCTGCCGGCTGTTTCATTCACGCGCGCGCATGCATTCACATACGACGCCCGCGAGAGATCTCAAGCAGTTCGTCGCCCGCGATTTGTCAACTCGTAAATGCGAGGCACGGTCAGTCTATTTATATTCGCGGCCCGCCGATGCGCCATTCACGCGGCGCTTAGATGCTATGTTTAGAGTTTCCACCAAAGAAGAAGAAGCTTGTCGTCTGTTTCGGTCCAAATAATTTCTCAGCTTCTCAGCGAGATTTTGCGGAGAAGATATATCACAAGAATTTCAATAGCGATTTGTAATAGGATGGAGGAACGTGAGAATTTCGAGGAGCGGTGGTAATCATTCGCCGGGAAATCATCTTTCCTTCAATCGCGGTCGTTGAAACCGACTTACACAGAAGGAAATAATTGCGCGCATCACCGTTGCGGGCATAGGTATCATTTGCCTCGCATAAAATGACGCTTCTACATTTTACCACACAGGCGAGTGCCATTCGCGTTTCTTCCATCTAAAAGTTTCTCAAGAACCGAAGTCGTCGCGGCTTCTCCGAGCAAACTCCTCGAAAAAGGACGACGAGCAACGATGGAACAAAAAGATATGTATATAATCGCGTTTTCCGATCTCGCTTGGACGTGACCATTCGTTCAACGAGTGAATTAATATAAATGTTTCAACATTTTATCTCGCTCGGAAAATTCTGATATTTCTCTCGACCCACTTGTTCCAATCAATATTATCGCGCGCTTTTTGGAGCTTTTTATAAATCTCTCTATAATATCGAAAGATATGAAAATGAAAAAAAAAAAAAAAACAACACACATCCGTAAATATTATTGTCAATATTAACGTCACGCACAATGCCCGATCGATTTATTCAGGTGTTATCTGAAGGAAGACGAAGGAGCGTAAAATGTGTCACTGACAGAGCGGCAGCCGATGCAGACACGTTTCTCTACCCGAATATATATCTTTATTTTCAACGGAGAGCAAGTCGCCCTATATCTATATATATATATATATATATATATATATATATATATAGGTTTGCGTTACGCCATGAGCAATCGACATTTATAGTATAAATAGACAGAAGAGGACGGAAACGCGAAACTTGCCGTCACGAGGACTGTCAGGTGCAGCTTGGCTTTGGCCGTCAGGCACAGGCCGTGTTCGCCTGTACGGTTTTGTTGGTTACATCGAGAAACGCCGCGCTACGTCAGTATTAGTCTGCGGAAAAAACGACGAAAACGCGTCGCTCATCCCGAAGATGAGTTTTCTATTTCCACGAGGAGAAAAGATAGGGTGACATAATTTGATGATACAACATGATCTACGACGGAAAAGTTTCTTTTCTGTTTCCTTTTCTGACGCGATCAGCGCGCGCAAGGCTGTAAGAGAAGCGATCAGAAAGAAGATGAGGAGAAAACGCGCGCGCTTGTCATTTGTGGGAATTGAATTTTTTTTAAAAAAAAAAAAAAAAAAAAAAAAAAAAAAAAAAAAGACTTCGGTCTTTTATGAACGATGTACGATCGTTTTAATACGCGTGTAAATTTTTTTTCTTTGTAAATCGGATTATATGTACGTGCGAGCCACGGCGGATCATCGTCGGTTATTATTTGCCGCCGAACGACCTACTGACTTTTACTTCTCTCTTCGGCGCTCCCTTCGGATGAAAATTGACGTCACCGTGTGTGTGATTTTCAATACGTGACGGTCGTTTAAAGCGTAAATGACGTAACGTAATCTCATGAAACGTGCACCACTTAATTCGTCCCACGTGTGTATCTTTGTCTCTCATCGATTTGCGCGTTGCAATTAGCCATTGCACGTACAATCAGAATTTTTTTTTTTTATACCGCCGCATATAACGTTCACGACGTTCTCGCGGCGATCGATTACGAGGAATTTTAATGAAATATTTCCTTGCGTAATTCGAAAGACATGCAAATGCACGTCGGTTGGCTTGTTTAAATCGCAAACTTGTACACACACGTTGGACGTTCGATCACCGTCGTCGTTCTGACACAAGGAACCGCGCAAAATCAATTCCGCGCGCAATAAACTTTAATCTCGATCTCGGTCGAGAAAAGGAGATTCTAATGCTGTGAGTGACGGGCCGGCGGCGGCGGCGGCGCGCGGTCGTAATCGCAACTCAATCATTAATCTGGCAGGCATTGCTCCGTGTAGGCCGCGTATCAGAAATTCTCAATATCGATCGCGCCCAGCTCTCCTCCACCTTACGCGCCGGCCAATTTTCCAACCGCGATTTTGCGCAATCGTCGTCTCCCCTTCCCGTCGAACGAGAACTCATCGCGACGTGAACGAGAAGGGAGAGAGGAGGAAAAAAAGAAAAGAAATCAACAGATGTAACGTAATGTCGAGCGAAGGACCCCGCGGGGTTCGAGATAGGATCGATTTAATGGCGAACGAGGGAACGCGCGCGGTGCTTGTTCTTTCACGACAGAATGACTGCATGAAATAACACACACACGCCGCCGCTAGGAGACGGTTTCGGCAATTATTGCCGAGTGTGTAACGTAACGGTAGAGATATTGATCGTCCTACAAAACGACATTTCTCTCCGAAAGCGTCTCGATTGCTCCGGCTCGCGCGCAATATACGTACTTCTTACGGGGGAAACACGCGCGGGGAATATATCGTTGCGTGACATAAAATAATTTTTCACGATTAGACCTCGTTTCGTTTTTCGGAAATTAATGTACCTCGTTAGACCGAACCTCTATCTCTCCCTTTGCGCGACATTTACTGCCGCTCTTCTCTCGCTTTCTCGTTTCTATCTCGCAACTCCGAGTCCGTCCGAGTCTTGTTCCCGTGTATATTACGAGATAAACCGCTTTGCTTAATCTTTCCCGATATATACCCTCATGGGTGGAAGATTGGCGAAACCTTGTGTGTTTCTAATATGTGTGTACAAGAAAAGCGCGTCAGGTCTGGGTAAATTACCGCGAACGCTCGTTTAACTCGTGCTTCGAGTTATCGCTAAAACCGTTTTGCCGTTACCGCGTTGCATCACCCTTTATCTGCCATCCGGTAGATTATCGCAAGGTGATGGCCCATAGACAGTTATGCCTAACTTACACATTGACTTTTCTCACATCGAGTCTTTTCTTAGCGAATATTAAGCTTAATTTGTGTAAAAAAAAAAAAAACCTTGAGTGTATTTAATACTTCTTTTATGTATAATCTATCTGAAGAGAATATTTTTTAAAGGTTGAAAATTATAATTTTTCTTCTTCTTGTTTTTTTGGATCTTAAACGGTATCATCGCGAGAAAATTCATACGACGTTAAATGTATCCAGCGCGCAACGTAAAGCGTTAAAGCAACTTAATCTTCTTTAAGGCAGACGCTCGGCGGAATTAGCGCTTTATAGAAAAACTAATATTAATATTAGCCTAGCCACCCTCTTCCGCCTTAACTTTTTTTTTTTTCTCCCTTTGTTTTTATCTCCTATTTTTCTCTCCGTTTTCCCCGGATTATCCTGGGATCAACTTTTTTCATCAATCTTCTCTTTTATTAGCGTGACAAGATAAATATGGTATATTATGTTTCACCTCGCGCGCGCGCGCGTTCTATTCGACTTGTCCGAAGAAACGAAAGACGAATACAATTCCACTTCGACCGATGTGTTACGTGATCGACAGACCGGAAAGTTGTGTAATGAGTCATTCGCGATGGCACTCGCGTATAAACGTACATTGAACGTTCGCGCGCGCGCGGTTTGGTTGGCGCCATGTGTGTAATACTCGATGTGTTACTTTTTTTGTTGCAGGTACGACCAACAAAAGGTTCATTGAAATTAGCACCGAGTGTCCGGTCATTTTACTGCGCCGACACGGAGAAACGAACAATGCACAGGTACTTTTGCAACAATGCCTTTACGTAAGACGCGATCGGGAAAGAGCTTCGTGTCATTAAAAAAAAAAAAAAGTAAAAATGACCTTCGAGATTCTATTCTCATGGAGAATGAATTGTTGCTGTTCAAGTAAATTTCGGGTTAATTGGTGATGACGTGGGAATGTCACAAAGCGATGCCGCGCGCTGCAGGTGATGAAATTTCGGAAAGTTTTACACCGATGATAGTTGTAACTTAATTCTATACGTCTCGTTGTGTTAAGCTGCGACTTTGACGTGCGCCTCTCAAATGAAGTCAAAGCAGGCTCGTGTAATTTTGAAGTTAAGTGTGTTCGGGGGCATATACCCTCCTCGTTAGCGACAAAATATGTTAATGTGCTCCAATCTACATTTTATCCGAGCGCGCGATTTGTGATTGTAATTCATGGGATATACGCAGCCTTTGGCGTAACGTTTATCGCTCTCGTGCCTCGCTCCCACCTCATCTCTACCTACTTATATTATCATTCTTTTTACGGGATGACAATATAACTTTTTATTTGACGGAGTTGAAAATCCGATTCAGCAGGGGAGCGCAATTTTATTTCTATTCGCGTTTTTTTTTTAAATAATATATATATATATCTTGAATTCGGAAATTTATTTAAGATAAAGTTTGTATCTTTTGTAAAAAACAAAAAAAATATGTGATCGCGTAGAATGTGCGATTCTCGAAGGTCAAAAATTCTCTCGCGAGTTGCAGCACGTGCTGCAACTCTCGAGCACGAGCGATCTTCGAGCTGTTGCTGCTGCAGAAAAACGACAAAAAACAATGACACTGACAAAGACTCGCGATTCGATAGACCACGAAAATCAGTTACGCTTCTTACGTCCAAGTGAACTCTCATTTGCGATTCCGCGTGCGAAGAACCTTTCGCTCTCTCAACCGACGCGCCCGGTGACTAAGTATTCGCGGAAAACGTCGGATCTACCCGGTATTCGACGTTCTGAAATGGATTAAGGCTGCGCGCCGCGTCGGGAACGACCGGCGCGACTACTTCTTCTTACACGTCGTGTGAGATTGACGCGCACGTGAACAGAATGAAGTTTCCGTTTCTCTCTTGCCGGCGCGAGATGGTAAAGTTAAGGCCTCCGCCAGTTCCATAATTTGCCGTAATTTTAACTACGTTATTAGTCACGTCATTTAACTTTAACAGATTAACATATTTAAATATTCCTGTTAACACTAAAGCTGACAGGAAATTACGTTCTAAGACAACTTCACGCTCTTTATCACAGATTGAAGTTTCGTTTCTCTTTCGCATACATATTCTCTCTTACACATGTAATTCTCTCATTAATAGCATCCGTGTATAAGACGATTGAAAATTGTTGTTGCGAAACACTTTCAATACTATAAACGGCTAGAGCTTAAGACGTGCATTTCTCAGTTGAAAGTTCTTTGGAAATTATTAATAGTTACTCTCGTTTTATTACTTTACGTCAATCGTGTCAGCTTTTTGCTCTGAGGATCATACGTATACGGTAACCGTTATTCCAAGAATGTCATGTCACGTGCTGGCGCTTTAGGAGAACTGCGAACCGTTGTAAATAAGCCACACGACACATTCCCTCGGTCTAGACGTAATAACACTCGGACAACACCGCCGCACATGTATGTTGTCCGATAATCGGGTTACCTATCTTTTTTTAGAGACATGTGAAAGATACAATAAAATATCGAAAGAGTCGATAAAACGACAAAAGCGCGCCGTGCTAAGTGAAATAAAATAGGAAGTTGGTCTCGGCGAGTAGAGATTGTTAGGTATCGCAAGAGAAACTTTAAAATTAAATATATATATATATATATATCTTTCTTTTTCTCTCTCTCTTTCATATTCGATAGATATTGTTATCTTAGATATTTATTTTTTTCATATCTTTCCTACTTCGTTTATTATTTTTTCGAAATTTTTTACGTACAAACGAGTATACGCAATTGTTTTCAATTTTGTTTCCCTTTTCTGGATTATAAAAATTTGAAATACAATACAACACGTACTGGCAATACGCGAGATCTTTTTTAAAAGTTGAATTTTTATCTTGTGAAAAAGATATGTTGCCAGAAACAAAATCTTATGCAGTAACCTGATATGATCTCGTGTACATCATTAAGTCTTGTCACAGTGATATCCTTTTGGATCCTAACGAAGAAACACAAACACGTTGCTCCGTTGCAGGTGTTACACCTCTGCTCTCTTCCTCTTATTAACAGTCAATGCGCGCGTAGGCGAGGTCGATGTTATTAATGCATTTATTCATGGGAGTAATTAAAATTTATACGACAGAGACGAAGCGAGAGAGAGAGAGAGAGAGAGAGAGAGAAACAAATATGTCACACGAACGACATAATTATTTTCTCTTTCGATCTAGTCGATGGACTGTCGCGCGACAAAGTACGCAAGTACAGAACGGATAAGGGAACACGCGTACTCAAGCAAATTCTTTTATTTTTATCGCTCTTCCATACGATCGATTCTGCAGGTTGTAATTTAGAAAATACTACACGTGCGGGACGTGTCGTCCGCGTCAAAGGAGATACCGAGCGAACGGTGCAATTAGCGCACTCCGTTTTTTTTTTTTTTTGTCGTTGATGTCGATCTTGCAGATCTGTACTACGTTTAGGTATGTTGTATTGCTTTTTTATTAGCTATATGTGTACCGTGTAGATATCGATGCGCGATTCATGCGTCTCGACTGACTGGATATCACGCAGCACAATAGCATCGGAAACCTATCGACCAGCAGCAATATCACTCTCATGAGCACACTATCTACGCTGCTGTACTATTTACAATCTACGCGCGCGCGTTGCACAGTTACGCACACACATGTATCTGACATGTGTGTGTGTAGATGGTTGTTGTTTGCTCACGGATTTGGATTTCATTTTGCATGAAATCCGGATACTTCTCTGTCACATTCATTGTCGTATATAAGCAATTCATATCTCGGTAGAAGAGTAGTTTCACATCAGTGCGCGAAATTCTTTCGGGATCAACAGTAATATGTGATATCCGAAGTGGAAGAAGCCGTGCTTTAAATTTTTGTATTTATAGTTTTGCTCAAATTATGTGGTTTTTTTTTTTTTTTGTTTTTGTTTTCTATAACGACGGATCGACACTGCGCTGCAATCGCGTGCAAAAGTTTTCGATTAGTCATCCTTTTTCTTTCTCCATCTTCTTCTCGAGACACGAGCCAGAACATCGCGAGCTTATCACGAAACTTTTAATGAAAGTTCACTCTGTTTCCCGTTTTCAAATCTGCGCGAATAATTCGCGCGGTTCAACATTGTCGTCACGATTTTCAAAAAACAAAACCGAAAAAAAGTTTCTTTTTAACGACAGGCTTATTATACACATTAATTTATTTATAATATCGCGTCCGAGTTATTTTATAAAATTATGTATAGAGCAATTTCCGATGAGAGGCACGGGAATATATTTCTGGTTACACGGGGGGTTTGGCTTAATCAGTTTGCGCAGAATCATCTTGTTGTGTCTGCGCTGGCATCCATATTTATGAGAGTAAATCATATTGTGTAAGATATATACACAGCGGAGGAGCAAACTACGTAACGTGCAAATACGTACATATAATACAATTGTATTTGCACTCGCATCTATATTTCGATATCTAAAGGTAGTTTTCCACATTGGATTTTGTCTTCGTTTTTTTTTCTTTTTACATAAAAGGAAAATAGAACGATGATATTGATTTCGTTTCGCGTCATCATATTTCGCGCCGAGATGTTTTGCAGAAATAGAGGTCAAAGATCATGTTCCATTAGCATGATTCAATTTTGCTAGTCACTCATATCTTACGCGGAGAAAAATATCTATAATATTTTTGTTTTGTTTTGTTTTTTTTTATTCGGACATTCTCAGAAATAGCTATCACAGACATAATATAATTCTCTGAACTTGCTCTGAGCATTTCGAACTGTCTATGTTCCAGCTCCTTAATTAATCCAACGTAAAGAAAAAGCCAATAACCATCGATCGTGTGTGTGCTCGCTTTCTCGGTTAATTGGTTTAAACGTTGAAGCCTGCGCGGACGACTTGCGTGTTCCGCTGTCATCACGTATACAGGACGATCCGAGTGATCCACATGGTGGTGCGCGCATTTTTTTTGTTTTGTTGTGTCCGTTCGTGTGTTGTTCACATATTTGCACGCGCCCGTATTTACAGTTGCACAACGTCGAGGGTAACTCGATTTTCTATGCAATTTGCGTGCGCAACGTTAATAAATATTCCTTTAGATTGTGAAATTCGGGAAAAAATTTTGTACCGAACTCCATTGTTTCTATATCACCAGCGAATTTTTAATTGCATGTACAACAGACAGTTCTCCGCGAGATGTACATATTTCTTGCGCTATTGTATTGGGAAAATATGAATTTACACACACACACACACACACACACACGCATAGTGTATATAAAATTGTGTGTGCTTTTTTTTTTAACGAATATTCGATGCGCATTCATTTCTCGCAGTAGATATAATAAATTAATAAAAATCCATACATTATAAAATGCTGCGCGCGTCGAACACACAAAAAGATTATAGATATTTATTTTATGGTTTGTTATAAATGTCAGACCGCAACTATTTCAATTTATGATTTCGAATCCCGCGAAACAGTTAATTGTACATACATATTTCATGTTTTAAATCTAAATTCATTCAATATTCCATATACTGTGACTACCACAAAAGAGAAAATAGTACTTATGTAAGTGAAAAGTATTTCTTCGTGGAGAGAAAAATGACGCTCATCATTCGTTTGGGTGATAATGAATGATTTTAAAACAGATTTTCCGCTCCGATTCGTCGAGTTTCTATTACGCGATTTTTTATTCCAATTTTTTTCTGACGACTGACATTAATAAAAAGTTGCAAGTACTTTTCGTACATCACGCGAATCACGTTTTTCCCGTACTCGTAACGACGTAGCGCGTATAAAGAGTTCGAAGAGGAGAAAGATTCGATTTTTTGATTTCATGGAATTTCATCTTCCTGCTATCTCGGTTTCTGTTTCTCTTTGATAAGCTCGGTGCATTAAGCGATTGAATCAGTGTCCTGGAACATGCTATAAAAGGAAGAGAGAAAGAGCAAGAGAGAGAGTTTCGTGTAATAAGTATGTTCCTTTTCTCATAAGACCAAATCTTCTTTACGCTGAAACCGCAGAAAAGAGCGACAGGCAAACAAGCATAAACCACTGACATACTTAGAGCCCGGGGGAGTAGTTACTTCATAATAATGTAGAAAAAGTCTCGTACGTGACGTAGTTTGCTTGCTCGGATGATGTACCAGTTACGAGCGTTTTTACGAGTTTGTCTCTGGCGAAGGCGGGCGCATAAGTACGTCGCGACGGTTTGTGTAACGCGCTATTTTCTCAGCTAAAAATTCGCATATACCGGCGCTTTATGCCTCAATTACCGCGACGCGCAAGTACAACGAGGAGATATTTATTAGTCACTTACAAAGCACGTAAACCTAAATTTTTGCTACAACACACAGATAATTATTACGCGCCCAATTTTTTTTTCCCCCGTTCGAGAGGAATTCGCGTATTTCTTGCAGTGAACCATTAATTTTTTTTTTTATTTTTGCCTTCGGAACTGACGCATTATTTTATTTGCGGAAAAAGAGAAAGTGCGTCCGCGGGCAAAAACCGAGTGTTAATATAACGTTTTCGATAATATGGTCGGCAGAGTTTTAACTTTCGTTACACGTAAAAATAGCTGTATATACTGTGATTATATGATAATCAAATGTTTGTTGTTGTTGCTCGATAAAAATTGCAGAATTAAATGCGCGCGTGGATGTATTCATAAAATTATCACGGCACAACGGTGTGTGTTTTGACGCGCAGGAATGCGCGCGATATAACATGTACAACGCGCGCGTAGTATGAATGAAACGAGAGTGAAACGTCGCTCGTTGGAATTTTAGTCAGTGTAATGGATCGACCCGACAACGAATAAAGTGATTATTCAGCAGCGCGAAAATGTTGCTGCCGGCTACCCGGCCGGTCGGATTAAAGTTAACTAGCATTGCAAAACGGTAGCTCCGGAATATTGGTAAATCTCTCTCTCTCTCTCTCTCTCTCTCTCTCTCTCTCTCTCTCTCTTTCATCGCGTTTCGGTATTTCTCTCGCACGTTTACGTTATATCTCTCCTCGCCGACACCGAGAAACGCGGGACTCGTGTCGCGCGATTAGAGTCTCGCGAGTGCGCGCGTGCATGCTTAGCGCGGCGCGCGGACGTTACACGCGCATAAAGTCCATTGTGGACGCGGGAGCAGTTGGCCGTTGCATTGAATTAGCATCGGATTAGCCGAGTTTAGTCCGGCCGTTTCTCTCCGCGACGGAGAGACACGGGCGCTCGGTAAATTATGCCGTGCACGTGGAGAGAGAGAGAGAGAGAGAGAACATTTCGGCTCGGCGCGGCGGCGGCGACGGCGGACAAAAAAATCGCTGCCTCGATACTCACGTACCTTTAATTAGCATACGACGCGATCGAAACACACCGGGGGAGCTCGCGTTCGATGTTTCGCAACGTCGTTCTCTCGCCGTTGGCTTGGCATTTCGATTTGTGCGAACGTATCGTACGACTGCCGATTTATGCACGAAGCGCCACGCTGATTCGCGTACACGAACCCCCCCGTTCATATTGCAATCAAACGTACATCGTCGCGTCGACGATGATTAAAACGCTCGATACGAACGCTTATACGTACGATGATTGTTGTCTTTATCGTACACTCTCTCGTAATCTCGTTAAAAGCGCGGAAAATAACGCGCTTTAATATCGTTTTTTTTTTTTTTTTTTTTCAAGCGTCGATCGTGACCTAGACAGCCGCTGTCAATAGATATGAAGTTGCTATTTATCAAGAATACTAGTCCGCCGGGTAGCGGCGGAGATCTACAGTGTATCCGAGCTTATCCACTCTCGAAGGTATATAATATATATATCTCCGCTCGATTCTCTCGTTCTCTCTCCGCTCTCCGTCGTCGATTGCGGTTTCAACATTGTTCCCTTCTTGATCCTCTCTTGTTTCGATTACGTGCGGTTTCGCGTTCGTCGCAAAGCTCGACTCTCGGGATTTCCAATGACGCCCGGATACCGTCGATCCCCTTTCTTCGACGATGAGAGTTCGGCTCGTCTTCGGTGTCACAGACCGACGACGGATCCAGCACGTACCGAACCCGAACGTTCATGCAAAACGCCCGGCTGCGTTTGTGTTCGAGGGAACAGGTGCGCGCGGTGTATGCAGCCAGTCGATTAGACAGTGCTCGGGTGTCCGACGAGCATGTCGGTCGGCGCAGAATTGCAGGGTCGCGGTGTATGTAGCGTAACACCGATAGCAGTTCCGAGCACGTATATGCACCGTCGCATAGTGCCACAGAGGCTCGACGGTGGGTATCGGCAAAATGACGCCTCTCCCTTCTCTTTGCTGTCGCAGTCACGTACTGCGTGAAGCACAAATTCTATGTATATGTTATATATTCGCAATTGCAGATCTTCCGAAAGATCTTATTTCTTTGTTCGCTTATCCTCTATTATGATATAAAGCGAAAACGTTCACTAAATTTAATTACACCGACGGATCTTATGACACGTAATAAAAATATTAGATAGAGAAGATAAGAATAAAATAATGTAATTGTTTATTCAAACAAATCTGCTCGTGAAACTTTCAATGAATCGATACGAGTCAAAATGTAATGTCATTTATTGATTTTAACATGAAGGTGGACTTGAAATATCAATATTTCTCTGCCTTGTTAATTTTAAAAAGTTTTTTAATTTAGAATATACACTTGCAAAAATAGAATCTTTTCGAGAATTGCGATATAACGTAAAAACTATGATACTTCCATGGCACACCCCATGTATATTACACGCGGACACGAAGAGGTGGTGGAAGTCAGGTACAACCAGTTTCTCTTTCCCGGCCGACCGCACGGCGCAACCTGGCCACCAATTGATCAATCAAGCTCTTCGATATGTCGCGACGTGCAGTCTTCCCGAGCGAGATTTTCCCGAGAAATCGGGTCGGTTCGTTCGAATGAAATGCTTCTCGGCGAAAGCGTACACCAACCCGCCGGTGGTGGTGGCGCGTTTATTTCGCGGCGTGTAATTGCACGGCAATTACGGTAGCCCGTTCGCCGTCGGTGTGTGACTGGCGGCGTCATTATCGCATGCGCTCGCGAGAAATCGCCCGAATCGTCACGTTCCCGCAAAACTCGCCCCTTCTCCCCGTTTATGACCGGCCGATATAAGCGTCGCAATTGATTCTCTCGCGGCTCTTTTTCGCGGCGGCGTTGTCGACGATTATAGGACCCGGCGCTGGTATAGATTGGAATTCCCGGTCGAGTCGTTCGTAACGAAGTTTATTAACGCGTTTATTCGCGGTTTTCTCATACGTGTGTGTGTGTGTGTGTGTGTGTGTGTGCGATACAGCACTTCTCAAACCGCTCGTCCAGCAAGCTCTACATAAGAGCGGTGATTTGTAAACTTTACGGAATCTCGTATTTTATTGGGGGAAAAAAAAAAATCACCGGAATATTTTAATATCGAAGTAAATTTTTTTCACAATAATAGTTAAGTTGGAAACACTTTAATCGCGAGAAAACTTCGATGTAATTCAATAAAAATACATAACATCCGAGCCAAATGTAAGTGGAATAAAATTTATCGACAAAAAGTTTGACAACCTCTGCAAAGCGGAAAGTGAAACGACTGGTTGGACCGAGAGATTTACAAGCCGATACCGATGTAGATTAAACGATCCATGTAATAACGTGTAATGTGTTTTCTTTCTGATACACGTGCGCCAGTCCCGAAGAAAAATCTCGAATTTTATCGAACACGTCTTTGTATGGGATACGCGAAGTAGTTGTGCAAATTTTCCGTTTCCTCATTCGAAGTGGCTGTGATTCAGAGTGTCAGAGTAAAGTAAGCAGTTGGATAACATTATGTCGGCGCGTATAGCGCGTGTCCGTATACAAATGGCTCATCTAGTTTCGAAACGCGTTCGAGACAAGTGCGTTCGTATTGTCGCGCGGGTAGCTGAAATAACACGGTTGATGATGTCACAGCTTCGTCATGCGAAACCGAAGGTAGGGTTCCTCACGCGAGACGTTTCGCTTGCGCGATTGGGAAGTGCCGGTATCCGTGATAACAACAGTAGGTGCCGACATACGCTTAACGATACGCGCCGTCTTGATTTCTCTCGCGCGCGAGAGCTACTTGTTCGATAACAGTTTTCGTCTCGGGACGTCTGATGTGTCGCCTGCCTACGGAGGCGCCGC
>QVNX01001593.1:0-35859 GCA_014825495.1 Pseudomyrmex sp. PSW-54 | reverse complement strand
TCCCTCCCACCAACGCGCCGGGTTGGCACACCGTAGGGGTTTTAGTGGGTTAACTTCCTCCCACCCACGGGCAAGAGGAGGGAGTGCCACATAAATCCGGCCCTTTTCCTCGAGGCCGGAGTATCCATAAAGGATTTCCCCAACGAAAAAAAAAAAAAAAAAAGTTAGATAGCTTAAGATTAGGTTAACGGGAGAAAGACCGAGAACGATTTTGGGTAACTCAAGATCTGATACTCTCGAAAAACAAAAAAAATTAATAAAGAATTTAAGGCTCGTATAGGTTAATACTTACAATAAAATTTCACAGCTAATAAGAGCCAATTCGGTTTTAAAGGGAAAGGGAAAATGAGTATTCTTGTATACGTAATGCAAACAGCATCCTATATGGATTTATGAATTGAAAATTTCAATTCAAAAATAATGTGTAAGAATTTACACTTCTTAAATATAAATATATATACAGAGAGCTATTTATTCTGCAAAACATCCAGCGTATTGGCTCTTATTACCTGTAAAATTTCAGTGCTAGTGTCAAAAAAAAATTCTTCAAAGAAAGTGTATGTATATACGCACATAAAAACCTCTAAATTTACCATCTGAATAATTAGACAATAAACTCTTGAAAAATTAAATCATCTCTTTTTTTCGGCTAATTAAAGAGATTATTTTTAAATCATCAAAAAAATAGAACGTATAGAAAAATTTACAAAAACTTTTATTTTCTTAATAATAAGTTCAAAAATCTCTCTATTTTGCGATGAACCATGTTAGTCAGATATGGTTGAATGAAGCATGAAGAAGAAAGAAGATGGTAAGGAAAGAAAAGGAGAATCAACACATGAACATTGTAAACGCTTGAAAGTGACTTAATTAGCCATTGTATATTACTGCAGTTGGCGATGGCTCCACATACATACAAGCGACGTCAGAAGGATCGTAAAGTAGAGGGAAATCTATTAGATCGTGGACACGTATTAGCAAAGCACTGTCTACTTCAGCTATACTTTTTAACAAAGCTCGCGTATTTTCGATTACGCAATGAACGCGAATTTTAATAGAATCTGTGACCCGTGACAAATGGTTTTTTTCAGAACTGCTAATAAAGTAGCCTTGTTTTCTGCCAATTCTCACGTAAGAGAATAAAAATACTAGAATATTATTACAAGAACTCATTGTTCTACATTAAGTTATGCGTGATCTAAAAACAACTCAACCGTTACTTCTTTCTTAAGAAAATCTCTCACATTCTCTTCAAACAATTGCACGTTCTTGATAATTGAAACTAACTTTTTTTGGTGTGCTGATTATGAATATAATAGTGAAAATGACCGACAAAGTCATTTTAAAAGTCAAACTAAAAAAAACGAAAAATTTATCACTTTTTAACATTATTTTAGTAAATATTTGTTACAGAAAAATATTTCAAATAAAAGTTGTAGCTCTTGAATCATTTATGTTCTATGCATTTTTGGCATAGAACCACTACTACTTGTCGAAAAAAATGAGATAATAGGAATATAGGAAAGACTCCCTGGTAATATTGCACATTAGTTACTCCTTCTTCGATCTTTGTAAAATTTGGTATCTTGGTATGTATTTTGCTGAAAACGAATGTAAAATAATTTTTTGTCGGTCGGACATAATCAAGCTGCCATCTTAAAAAAACATGTAAAAACAGCGTTTTTTATGTGATTATCTCCGAAATTACTCACGTTATGAAAAAACCTTTCAAACAAAAAAAGTAGGAAACTAAATTTTCCACAAAAAAAAGGTTATAACCGTTACTGACGTAACTGCAACCGTTTTTATGTTAGAATTCTTTGCGAACTCTCTCTAAACATATTTAAGTCGCTATCTTGAAAAAATATGTAAAAAGAGCGTTTTTTACCATTATCCGAAGGATGCAGGGGGAGAGGCAAAGCCTCTCACCCTGTATGGAGGCGAAGCCTCCTTTGTAGGGGGGCGCAGTCCTCCCTGCCAACTTAAAACACAAACATAAAAAACATTTTAAAAAGTATAGTTTTATATGTTTGTGTTGTAAGTATGTAGGCAGAGGGGGATGCGTCCCTCCTCACAAGGAGGGCTTTGCCCCTCCTCCTGCACTCCCCCCTCGGATAATGATGAAAAATACTCTTTTTACATATTTTTTCAAGATAGCGACTTGAATATGTCTAGACGCAGAGAGTTCAGCGTTCTAACATGAAAACGGTTGAAGTTATATAAACAAAGGTTATAACCTTCTTTGTGTGTGTGTGTGTGGAAAATCTAATTTCTTACATTTTTTGTTTGGAAAGTGTTTTCATAACGTGAATAATTTTAGAGATAATCGTGAAAAATGCTTTTTTTACATGTTTTTTCAAGATGGCGGCTTGAATATTGTTTTTATATGAATAAAGGTTATAACCTTTTTTTATGGAAAAGTTCATTTCCTACAGTTTTTGTTTGAAAAGTTTTTTCATAACGTGAAAACTTTCAAAGATAATCGTAAAGAATACTTTACATGTTTTTTCAAGATGGCGGCTTGAATATGTACCAACAAAAAATTGTTTTATATTCGTTTTCAGCGACTAAAAATACATAAAGATACCAAGTTTCACAAAAATCAAAGAGGAGGAAGTTTTTCCATAAGTTTACCTAATTTTGTATCGAATTGTACGGTGTCGAATAATTTTGTGTCCAATAATCTGTGTCGAATCAAGCGGTGTCCAATCGTACTGTGGTCAAACGGAACACGCCCGTATCTTTCTGGATGCGGACGAAAATGCAGAGGAGACTCAAGACCTGTGCAGGAAAGACGAGTCAAACAAGTGTGCGAACGCCGAACGCAGCAAAACGAAATCACATTCAGAACGTCTGAGTGTAAATGAAAGTCGATAAGCAGGCCTAAATATGTAGCGTACATGACATCAGTATAATATACGGATGATTCAAACACGATAGAAGAAGCAATAGCCAGTCCAGAACGTCAAAATTTGGTAAGAGCTTGTTATCCCGTGGGATCGAGGATGCCGCGAAGGGAGAGACGTCGAGGATTAATTAAATTAGAATTATATTTTAATTCTAAATAAACTTGATTCCTTTATTAATACTTTTGTTGTACACTTTTAATTTACTTGCGGTGTTCTATAAAGAGTTGGGCGAACGATGCTCTGTCGAGTAGAGCTTCCGGCGGCAACACTATTCGGGACGATTCTGCCGGCACCCGCTTCGACATCGGCTTTTATTTCTCAGCTAATCACTTATGATTGGCTGAGGAAAATCAGACCACATCCGGTTCTCGAAAAGTGCAATGCAGACCATTGCATCTTTTCGGCCGCATGTGCGACTCCCGACCAGCGCGTCCTTGGACGCGCTATCACATATCGCCTCGCAAACGCTGACTGGATATCCGCGCTGAATTCCAGTCCAAGGTCTACTTTTTAACACAGTACACAACCAACTAAACTTAAACAAAATGACACAATCATAACTAACCTAACAATAAAATAGTAAAATAATAATCTTATCCTAACTTACAACAAGCTATACAGGATGAAATTCAATTATTATAAAAAAACCGACATATGAAACGAAGTAGAACGACCGCCTAGAGAAAAAGCGCTAGCAGTTCAATGGATTTTTAAGAAGAAAATCGAATCAGGAGAAACAATACAAAGATTAGTAGCCAAAGGCTGCGCAAATAAAAGAAAGAGACTACAACGAAGTTTTTTCACCAGTTATAAGGTATGAAACCATAATGTATTTCTTAGCCTTGTAGCAAAAAACGGATGGACTATAAGTCACATGGATGTAGTGACAGCTTACTTAAACTCTGGATTGAAGGAAGAAATTTACTTAAAGCCGTCAAAAGGCGTTTTTGGAACAGAAAAGAAAGAAAAGGTCTGGAAATTAAAGAGAGCGATGTACTGACTAAAGCAGAACAGTCGGGCATAGAACGATACAATTGATAAAAAATTAAAAGACTACACTTTCAACGTCTTAGTTAAAAATGCGAAAGTTAAAAGCGAATCCGTATAATCTGTGAAAAAAGAAGAAAACAAAATGTTGATAGTTGCTATCATACGTAGATGATTTGCTAATCTGAGGCACTCACGATAGACGATGCAAACAAAGGAAATTGAAGAAATTCTTGAATCAATTCTTTGAAATGAAAAACTTAGGAGAAGCGAGATATTTCTTTCATTTGGAAATTCATCAAGATAAATTGAAAGGCGAAATAAGGATCACATAAAAAATACATAAAAGTGTACATTTAAGAAATTCGGAATGGAGGATTGTAAGCATATTGGAACACCAGATTCAAACGTCAAACTAACAGAAATTGACGAAAAGCATAATGAATTGTGTGATGACACATTCAAAACCTAGTACCTTGAGATAATAAAATAGACTCGCTGCTTTATACAGGATGTTCAGTATACACATAACGGGATGCCTGGAAATTCCGAAGAGAAGCTATTTTCCACAAAATGTCAAAATGCATTCCCATGGCATTTTTCCTTGACTATCTGATAGAGCAACTACAATTTTGATTTAAAACCTGAATTGAGCCCAACGCGCCCCGATATTTTTAAATAGAATACCTTATTTTTTATTGCATATTCTTGTAGGTTAATTCAAGAGCTTTCCAAAATACTACAATAAAATTTATTTTTTGGATATAACTTTTTAATAAACAATATTTTTTGAGCTCTTCTGATTGATTTTTCATTTTAATAATAAAATAAAGCGTTTAAAAAAAACCGGATTAAATTGGACAAAATTGAGAACAGTTCATAAACTGCATAATTACTTACAAATACTCCGGAAACTTTATTTAACGTAGCTAAGTTAAAACACTTTCCATGTTCTCGATTAACGTGCTCAATAGAACCTCATAGATTCGTTCTTTCTCCATTAACATCTGATATTTATGCATAATGAACAACGACAAAAAACTTGAGACAAAGAATATTACCTTTATGACATTATACCTTTGTTCTACCTTCGTCTTGCCAATTGCTGCGAGATGCAATAGCCTGTATACTAAGCGAAATGAGGAAAGCTCGCTTTTCATTTTTCGTAGAAAATGAAGTGATAACAGGCGAGGTTACAGAATGTTTATCGGAGAGAAGAAAAACGGCCGTCCAACAATCCACATTGTTTTGTTAATCGAAAAGCATCGGCCATTATTTCATTATTGCAGCACATAAGATAAGGTAGGAGTTGGTAGCAGTGGTGGTGAATTCTTGTAAAACGAGCAAAACAGCCGGCGGCGGATCAGCAGAGAAGTCGAGCACAAAGGCACGTTCGCGTGCGCGCGTGTTTACAGACGAGATTATACGAGAACGAGAAAGAAGAAGAAGAAAAGAGTATGACTCGTAAAATTTTTCGTGCGACACGAGTTAACCGGCGAAAATTTGGACTGTACGACTAGTTTGGGATGTTGTCGTGAAGAACGACCAGGATTTTTCCTGGAGTTCTTCGATAATAACAGTCCTTGGAAACGGCACGTCGTCGTCGTCGTGGTTTCTCAGATATGACGAGAAAGATCGAGGAGCAAAATGGAATACCCGTCTTCTTGAGCTTGGAAAAGCCGACATTTTCGCGAACATACGCCTTTATAGGAGCTGATCTTGACACAAAGATTTATTTGTCGGATAATAACACGGAAGAACACCTGAGTCACACGTGATGACTACGAAAAGTTCTCTCGTCCTCGTACGCAAAGTTTATCTTACTTTTTTGTGTCACATTTATAATTTATTCAATTAAACAAACATTCTAACAGAGATTAAGTCATGTGAACAGTAGTGTTTAAAATATAGTTTAAAACGTTAAATAGTTTTAAGCGCGTGACGTAACAATTTCTGGATCTTTCTTTCAACAACTGTTCACTTTTAATTTTTTTTTTTTTTTTTTTTTTATTCACTTTTGTAGGTTTTGTTGCGCGATTTTCCGATTAAAAGATGCGCCCAACGTATACTACGAGAGACCGTGGTTTCTATTAAATTGACTGTGAATAAAGAGTTACGTAAATAATGCGGGAATTTTGTACTGATTTTGGTCAGCCCGAAAGCAGAACGTGGAAGAAGCACGATATCGTCTCTTTCTCAGCACACGAGCTTGCTATTTATATATTATTAATAGAAGCAAATTTGTATTTACTATCTCTACATGTGTAAGAGTTTAACATCTTCTTTTAGCCACTGTTAGCCATTCGATTTGTGTAGCTAGATTAAAGCTGATGACGTCGTAAACAGTGTACAATCTGACGAGATTTAGATCGTGCATCTGTTTTGCGGACAACAATACCTTTTCTATAATCGTAACTTATTCTAACAAACACAAAAAAGTGTACTTACAGAGTACACTCTTACTATTTATATTCCAATTCATTCTTTATTTATATTTGTTCTTAAGAGAAAAGACGTGCAAAATAGTTTTTGGAATTGTTTAATAATGTTTTACATTAACGTTTTTTTCTATTTTTTTTTCAACAAAGCAAACTTTTTATCCTTGCGTAACTTAGTATATAACGTAAATTTTTAATTAATGTATTTTTTATGACACACATAAATTTAAATTTTCATTGTTATCCAGTTTTGTTATTACAACGTCGCGTATTAGCATATTTAGCAAAATATGTTGGTTTTGCTACCGAACTTTTATCGGTATAAAAGAGATAGTAACGCTATAAACGGTAACACTTCCGAGCACACGCGCATGTCTAATCTCGCAACAAGCCCGACGGCAGCGCGACGGTCATTCCGCCACGATCGTAAATTACTCGTGAGATAAAACTTTAACGCGGGACATAGCTATTTTGGCGTTCTGGCAGTCCTCTCGGGCGCTTCCTCTACAACATTTGCTGCTTTTCTAGAATACGCTCGCGAGAGCATATTTCGCGGAACGATTTGCTCAGACCGCGCGCGGAATGCACGCAAAGTCCACGATTAATTCCGGTGTGTAACAGTCGCGTTGCATGCATCGTGTGAAACCGCTCTCGATGTTTGTACATCGCTACATGTATTTACATACATACTAATATTTGCATACAGCAGAAACAAGCGCGTTGTTTGTAATATCGCGCATCAGTCGAATATGTCCGACGAAAGATAATGTTTTGATATAGAAACTGATACGTGAATATTAGAAGTTATTATTAAATTTGAAGGTTCGCAGTAATCTCGTATATTTCAAAAATATAAAATAGTTCAAGTCAAGCGCGGTTGTAACTACAGTGCAATACTTAACCTTCAAACTGCAAATGTTTTTTCACTTTCTATCTGCAAACCAGAGTCGTTTATGTCCTACTGTATTTTTCTCTGTGTTAAAGTTATAAAACACTTTTGAAAAAATTTCTATAGTATCTTTAAATCTTCTATTTTAACAGATCAATCAAAACATTTTGGAAAAAAATTAATTTGTTTAAATACTTTTTTAATATAAACGAAGTAACTCGAGTGTAGTAACTCGAAATGTATATAGTTTCGTTTAAAAAATTGACTAACTTTCCAAGAAAAATGGACCGAATTGAAAAAAGTGCTTAAAGATAAAGGTTGCAGCTATCATAAAAAAATTATGCTATTGCAGTTTATTAAATATTTTTTATTTTTTATTTATTTATTTTTTTTTTAATTTTGTTTTGTCACTGTGACTGTCTAAGTTGTACTGGAGATCTAAAATTTGGCCGTTACGTTCCCGTTTTATACAACTTTGGTAATTATTGAATATACGGGACTAAGGTCCGATGACTTTTGACCTTGACATATGTTGTAAAGAGCATTCTCCTGAGTAGTGTTCAAGAGGTTTTAGGCGGCGCTCACTGTTTGTTAAAAAGTTATTAACAAAAAATATTTTAAAAACACGACCTTTATTTTAGTAATAAAATGTAGAATAATGAAATAAATACACATTTGATCTCAGTTATCATTTCTAGAAAGATTTTGAGTTGCTGATACAATTATACATATTTATAAGCGATATTGTTGATTATTACTTAGTTGATGTTTTGGAGTATACACAGAAAAACTTTGGTGTAGGAAATATGGCAATTTAAAGTTTTTTAATAAGATTACTTTTTTTGTTTTTTTTGTTCGTATTGTAAGCATGTAGGCAGAGGGGGTTTTGTTCCCCTCCGCAGGAGGAATGGCTTTGCTTTTTCCCCTGCACCCCCTCTCCCTAAAAACGTACACATTTTCGACATGAAAAGACATTTAATCGGAACTTATGCAATGAAGAAATAAGAAAAAATAAAAACCGATTTCCGATTAAATGTCGCTTAATTGTCTAATTGTAAAGTGTGTACGTAATTTTTTCGAGGGGAGGGAGTGCACGAGAAAGGGCAGAGTCCCCTTTCTCACGTTTACTCTTAATACGAACAAAAAGAACATAAAAAAGTAGTCTTTTTAAAAAGTCGAAGCAAAATCAAATCTATGTGTCTAGCTTTTTGATAGAAATGCTTCCTCGCAGAGGGGCCTGCCTGCACGCGTATACTTTCCGCGCAAAGCGATGTTCAACCCAACTTTGTGTTCAGGTTTTTGATAGTGGAGCCCTCTCTTAGAGGGAGAGGCGGAACACACTGCTTCCACGAATATAACTTTCCACGCGAAAAGAAGTTCCACATAGATTTACACTTCTCCAAATTTACAACTCTTGATGGTTTTCAATAGTTATTTTTGTGATTATATTTTTTATGAATAACCTTTTAATAAACATTGAGCGCCACTTAAAAACTTTTGAATACTACTCAGGAGAGTGCCCTTTAAAACATATGTCAAGATCAAGGTCGGACCTTAATCCCTTATACTCAATAATTGCCACAATTTTTTTTAAAGCGGGATTGGACCCTTCTCCCTTCTCTCGTCTGTAAGTTATAAACGCAAGTAGATTTTGCGAAAACACGAATGACTCTGATTTGCAGATTTGAGTTAAAACAATTTTACTTTAGGTGTTTTTTTATATTGTCTGCTACAAGTTTAGATAGTAATATGTCGTAAAGTCGAAATTTATAATAACATACTTGTGTCAAAAGGAAGACTATGCCTTAACTTTTTTTTTCATAATTGTATACTACAAAACATTTTTCTCTAAAAACCTGTTTTATTGTTAAAAAACAATATACAATAACATAATTCTATAGTAAAACTACGCTTTAACTTTTTTTCCCGTGATTATTAATAACTAATCCTAAGTACATAACTATGTACTTTGGTAAGATTATATTTATTACTAGAACACAGAGGTATAAGAAAAGAAAAAATGTTTTCAAAATATAAAAAATATTTAGTGCAAAAAAATTTGGCGCGGCTGCATCGGACTGCCGCACAAAGAAATAATTTCATTATAGTTGAGGAGCAGCCGCGCGAAGTTTATTTGCATTAAATATTTTTTATATTTTGAAAAAATTTTTTCTTTTGTTTTTACATCAAATTTTTACATCTCTGTGTTCTAATAATAAATATAATCTTATCAAAGTACATAGTTATGTACTTAGGATTAGTTATTAATAATCACGGACAAAAAGTTAAAACGTAGTCTTACTATAGAATTATGTAATTGTATATAGTTTTTTAACAATAAAACAGGTTTTTAGAGAAAGAATGTTTTGTAGTATATAATAACGGAAAAAAAGTTAAGGCATAGTCTTCCTTTTGACACAAGTATGTTATTGTAAATTGTATTTTTATTCAATATTGTTTTCTATTGTATATTGTTTTTCAATATAATGTACAAAAGTTTACTTGGTGCTACTTTTTGATATCACTTCTTTTGAAAAACAGATTTTTAGAGAAAAAATGTTTTGTAGTATATAATATTTTGAAATCTAGATGTTATAGAAAAATAACTTTTTGTATTGTGTAAAACAAAGCTTAGAAAAAAAAATGTTTTGTGGTATATAATTTTGTAGAACAGGTTTTATATAGAAAGAATATTTTGTAGTATTAAATCAATTTTTACTTTATTAATTTAAATACCATACGTGTGTGCGTGTATTTGGTGCCTGTTCTTACCTTTATTTGAAAAGGTAAGTTTCGAGATATCACACATTTTGTATTTTGTAGTATTGTTTAATTTTGCAAATTTTGTTTGTTCCGTTTTCTGAATTAATTTTCTACTTCATAAATTTAAAGTATACAGTTTGTAGTTATTTCGCGCCAAGTTTCAAAATAGTTTATTAAAAAAAGTTATATTGGAGATGTTGCCGGCGCAAAAAAAATTTTGTTATTCGTTACCTGAATTAATTTTTTATCATAAATTTATCATAAATTGAAAGTTTATAGTTTGTAGTTATTTCGTGCCAAGTTTCAAAACAGTTTATTAAAAAACGTTATACCGGAGGTGTTGCCGGCGCGAAACACTACGCCGCAAGGAACATTGTCGAAGCGATCGGTACTATCGGAGGTGTTGTCGACGCGAATAATGCGAACCATTACCGTCTCTTGATTCTCTCTTTCTCTCTCTAACTCACACTTCCTGTCTTTCATTCTTTTTCTTTTTTCAACGCGCTCGTACATGTACGCCATCCGTTAGAACTTTTATACGAACATGCACACAAAATTGTCGCACGACGACGATACTGACTTTGACGTTTCTGAAATGAATTTTTTTACTTCAAAATTTTATCGTCGCATATCTCCGATCGAGAAGAAGATATTCTGTCACAAAAAAAATTCAGTGACACGGATCTCTCATAACGTGTTGTGTAATTTGATAAGCTCTCGAAGCGTCGCGATTTGTCTACTAAAATTATCGGTTTGCACGAGCAAAAAAAAACGCAAGAATACTTTATTTTGTAATATTTTATTCTGAATTGATTAAAACTAAAACAAACTTGATCTGTTCAGTCGTTATCAAATATTGCTCTGTGAAAATCTTTGCTCTCTTTCAATACCTGAATTTTGCGTATAAGAGGCACGGTGCGCCTCGCGCAGTCCGAGCGTCACTTTGTTGCGCGTGAACTTGGCGAAAGACACTATCGTGCCTCTTGATAAAAAAAAAGCTTAACTGTAAGCAGTTTTTATATAAACGTGTGAATTTTTGGTTTAGATATATAAATTAATTACAATATCTTTCATATGTACATATTGTATATATTTTATAATATTTTTTCACGAGTAAAACTATCTTGTTCTATCGACACACAGACTTTCGTCATTGAAGTCCTCACATTGCATATCATGATTTCTAACGCGTAAGAAACGCGCGTCAAGCACCGCGCAAAGCGAAGCTTTGAAAAACGCCGTTGAGAGCTCTCACAAGAAACTTTGCTCTTTCGTTTTTTATCGACTACCTGCGCGGCCCAGTAATCACGATCTAATCTCATCGAAAAAATTCCGAATGCTTCTGCTGCTTGCTGCTTCGAGAGGCGATATGCTACGCGGGCTAATTAAAGTCGGCCAAGATGAAATATCGAGATACGCTTCGTTCCCTCTCTTTTCCTTCGTCGCAATACGTTTTTATCTAAAGAAACAAAAGAAAAGCTCTGCTCGCACATTCCAGTATACGTTCAACGATGCAATCTCGTTCTTTATTTTGTATCAACGCGGTTTATTGCTAATAACCATTCAATGAATATTTTGTCACAAAAAAAATTCAGTGACACGGATCTCTCATAACGTGTTGTGTAATTTGATAAGCGTCTCTCGAAGCGTCGCGATTTGTCTACTAAAATTATCGGTTTGCAATATCATATTTTCTTTAGTCTTCTATACTACACATTGTTTTGCATTCTTAAATATAAATATTAAATCAAAGTATAGATACTAAAAATTTTAAGAAATTTGCTTCATTATTTTTAACTATCACATATTGTTATATTAAGAATTACCTATTAGATATCTTTGCATATCTATGAATAATTCAAAATTTTATTGTCGCAATTTCTTAAAAAGATAGAAAGACACACATTATCCGCAACAAATGAACAAAAGCGTGCAAGTTGACTGGACAAATGTCTTCTCCAGAAGAATATCTTCTAAGCAGGCAATACAACTCTGTCGAAACATTCCTGTAAAGAGATCCTAAAAAAGTGAAAGAGCTTTAAAGGCGCACACAAAATGTTCAATCAAGTCCCGATGGTATCAGCTCTCGTATCTTAGCAGTAGATCAAAACACTAGATTAACTAAGGGCAGATCGACTAACTAACTAACTAACTAATTAATCAACTCTACGATCCAACCAATCAATCAATCAATCAATCAACACACCAACAAACCAATCAGCCAACCAACCAACTAACCAACCAACCAACCAACCAGTCAACCAACCGATTAACCGGCTGACCGATCGACCGCACTCAGTCAAGCGTTCGACTGGTCTTCAAAAGATGTTCATTAGTGTTCAGCTTGTGCAAGTATGATGCACTGCCACCTTATGTAGCTACTAGCAGAGTGATTTCCGCAACCGTGTTAATTTGTGTCTCCATGCAAAACGATAAAAGAGTGACCGATGAAAGGAGAGAAAGAAAATCAATCTGTTATTTCGAGATACATCACAAAATTAGATACAATTTAAACATCGCGTTTAGAAATTTTCTGCGACAACAGCTAAATGAAGATTTTATTGTAACGCATTTTACATACAAGTAATTATTACTTTAACACTACGGTTTTCTCTTTTTGTTTTATTTAATACACATATTTTGTGCAGATGAATACTCGAGGTATGTTTTTTTTTGTTTTCTGCATTTGTCTTTTCATCTCGCGCGGGAGCGAGTAATTTTCATAAGTTTAATTACCACAGTAGACGCGAAAATAGCTGACTAATTGTCTCCTCCGCTTGGTATATTCAGCCCTTTCGCAGAGCGACTCTTCACGGTCATTTTTTTCGCGCGCGCGTATTTCATTAACTATGATTTCTACGTAGTGACGCGGACCGTCGCGCCATCTGCTGCGGAACGCTATTATGCTTTCGTTATTATTTGCTCGTGCGCGCTGCCAAAAGCAATTTAAACTATTATTTTGCGAAACCCATATTCGCGGACTGTGCGCGGCAACTAACTCGCGCGAACTTATGAACTACGTATTGCGTCCCGAGTTGTATCAAACAAATGATGTCAAACGCGATTACACACACATGAGCGCCAGCTTTTGTTAAACACAACAGCGATAATTTAACAATATACCTACATTGCGGAACACACAAGCGCACAACAACAAAATACATTACGCACAATATACATACATACATACACACACACGCGCGCGCGCGCTACAGTAAAATTACTAACATAATAATAACTATACAAGAAATGTTACTCTTTCTTCCTCTCTCTTTTTCTCTCAAATAAAAGTAAAATATTAATAATTATTTTTAAAAAATACAATATATTGCATTTTTATTGATCAAACACGCAGAGATTTACGTTTCGCGATTTCGAGAATTCAATAAAAAATAAGCGGAAAAAACAAAAGGAAGTGAATGTTAAATTTTTTAATATTGCATGTGACTAGAGATCGAGCAAAATAATTGGCGGATTTAGTGAATACGCAGCTGCTGCAGCTACTAGCTGAGTAGACGAGTTTGCCTGATATATGCAGGTCATGACGACTGAGAGTGTATGTACATGTACGAAGCGCGTGTATATGCACACGTGGCCACGGCACCAAGGCAATAAGTCACGCCTGCAAATCGTAATGAATTAATCGCACCGTATATGAGACTTCCTTTTCTCTGTCCTGTTAATCCTGCAAACCTCTCTCTTTCTATCTCGCGATAATTACTGAATATAGGAGATTGAGGTCTGATAACCTTGACTTTGACATATATTGTAAAGAACACTTTCCTGAGTAGTGTCCAAGAGGTTTTAGGCGTCGCTTATTGTTTATTAAAAAGTTATTAACAAAAAATGTTTGAAAAACACGATCTTTATTTTTACTAATAAAACATAGAATAGTGAAATGGAATACACATTCGCTTTCAGTTCATTTCTAGGAAGACATTCTGAGTTGCTGTTACAATTATATATATTTATAAAAGATATTGTTGACTATTATTCGGTTGATGTTTTGGAGCATGAAGTAACTTATTTATCATTTCGAGCGAGAAGGATCTCGATAGCCAAGATTTCTTTTGCGCAGATCGACGGTTGCACAGATCTCGTTTGCCTAGATCCTATTTACACAAAAAATTTTTGCGCAGATTCCGATTGTCCATTGTGATCATTTGCACAAAACATTATTGCACATGTACAATGTTACAGATAAAGCATTATGCATTGTGACATTAATAATATTGAGTGCGTTTGTTTTGGCGCTTTGATCATCAGTTTATCTTTGTTCTACATTTAAAGAGCAATAAAGACGGACTGATGCTTAAAGTGCGTAAGCGCCCAAAACAAATGCATTCATTGCAGTGACCCAAGGTTAAGTTAGGTTTGGAACTGCGTTCGGAAACACTACTCATGTTTTATCTTTATTGCTCATTAGATATAAAACAAAGATAAAAAATGACACTCGTGTGCACACGAGTGGTATTTCCGAACGTGGCCTAGGTTAGGTTTTGGGGGGGCGGGGAGAGAGGGAGGGCGCAGCCTACACGCTTACAACACGAACAAAATTACAACTCTTGATTGTTTTCAACGGTCATTTTTTTATTTTTTTTTTATGAATATTTTTTTAATAAAAAATGAGCGACGTCTAAAACCTCTTGGACACTACTCAGGAGAATGTCCTTTAATATATGTCAAAGTCAAGATCATCAGACCTTAATCGTCTAGACTAATAATTACCTTCCTCGCTTTTTTATAGTGCATCGTGACATATTACACGACTATGAGAAACTGTAATGCACGTTTGTATAAAAGAATCGATTTGCGTAGACATCAATATTAGCTCTTCGCCGCACAGAGATTATTATTTTCTACACTATATAAAGAGGATGATATTGGTTAGCAAAAATGTTAGCGTTAAAAACTAAGTAAGATAGAAGAAACTACTTTTGTTTTTGTGTAAAAGCGGAAGGATAATATTCTAGTCTTTTGAAAACATCTGATTTGTTTTGTTAAATATATCGACTTTGAATATATATACCTAAAATATATTTAATTTAGTAATATGAGAGAGAACAGTAATGTCGATAATATTTTGTAGTGTTGAATTATAAAGTGCATACTTCGTGATAATGGCTTTATATTTAGGGAATTGTTTTCTAAAGTTTCCGCGCAAATAAGGCAATGTGTAATAGAACGCCGACTTACTTCTCGTTCCTGTGGGAACCGCCGCCGATAGCTAGAACTATTCCGAGAAATTAGTTGGACAATTAACGACCGTAGTTTCGTGAGAACGAGATGTGCTCGCAAGTCGCTTCCTCTTCACACAGCTAATAATCGCGAGAAGGGACCAAAGTTTGTGTCTGCTAATGAATTACTTGTAAATAGTAAATGGTTTGATACAAGTAAAAATTACATTTAGTAAACACGCTCAACTCAAAATGTCTTTTAATTTTTGTAGTCAAATACAATCCTATCTTTAATAAATAAATTTAGCATTTCTATCTGTATAAAATTATAAATCACAAAAGTTTCTTTTACAAATACAGTAGACTCTCGCAGCGGAAAATTCTCGGAAACGGATCTATAGCGAGGGCCCTCTCCACGCCTCGATCAGGCACGATCAGGCACGATGCACGAGACTATTGAACATGGTGGGGCAGAGTAAAGCCGCCGCTCCCCACGACTCCACGCGGGCAGACATGGTGGGAGAGTGACTTATGTGTGCGTGAAAGTACGTGTGAAAGGGAAAGCGGATCTATAGCGAGAGACTAAACGGATTTATAGCGAGAGTCTACTGTAAATCAAATTTTTCTTGGATTGTGCGAAATCTCGCCGTAAGATACAGGCGAAAGAGAAGCGGATGGCGACGTCTATCGGAAAACTGCATCGAGAATTGCACTATCAGACAAGCCCGAGTTTTCGTGGAAGAAAAAATAGAAGAAACGAACGGAAAAACAAGTCCGCGGGGAATCGTTCGGGAAAAGAAGGGAATGCGCGCGACACTCGTTACCGAAGTGGATAATTCGTTGCATTGATCAGACAGAGCCGAAGAGAAAGTCAGTGAGAGAGAAAGAAAACGTGTCAACATTTTCAGTCGACATATAAAGATAATAAGAAAGTTTTAATGCAAGTATATTTCTCGTGAAAAGCGTGATGCAAGTTATATATCGGAAAAGCCGATGAATTTTTAGAAATTTCGAAAAAAGCAAAAGCGCAACTTGTGTTCGATATTTATGCACATATTTTTTTCTTTTTTATAAAGTTCGCAGACAGGAGGAACAAAAAGTGAAGTAGTAACGAACCGCTGGCAGATCGCGTTTTTTCCTTTTTCTTTCTTTTTTTCTCTATCGTTTTACTTTTCCCCATGACACTTCAAAACGATAGGAATATACGCGGTCGTGCGTGTGTTTTCTCCCTAAGTTTTAATCTCCTATATTTAATTCCCGATATTACTACGATATACATATAATGTTGCTCCAACGAATGATGAACATATTGTACATCATGAACATACATTGGAACTTATTAAAACTTACTCGTTTCTGAAAGTTTACTTTTGTCGAATAAAACATGTTTACAATTTTAGACGAGTAAGAAAGATATACGTATATTATCTACCATATATATTATGCAGTGTCTATTTGCAAAAAGAAAAAATTTAGTTTTTGTAATATATGTACTAAAACTACAATCTATCTCTGGAAACGAAACCAAGTTTATATCGTGGATATACATAAACACAGCTATGTAATTGTCAATGGAATGAAAAAAATTTATGCTGCTGTGTTTACCGTTTTGTTTACTAAATAAATTATATATTTATATGTATGTAAATGAAAAATTATGTTGCTGCCAGGAAATAATTAAATATTAAGTACTTTTACTACATTACGCAGCTTCTCTTTAAAGTTCACGTTCATTTTATTGTCACGTTCTTCTTAATGCGTCGCTAACCATGTTCGCGAAACAGTGAGATGCTGATTAAAACAGTTAACAATGCTTTGCTTCGATGAAGAATCGAGTTACGAGCGACGTATTATTCTCGTTGCTCATTGTATGAACGACCGATAATGCTTTTACGTCCGTGTAATTAGCAAAAACAGACTGGCATCCATGACGTACTTCCACTTTCAATTAGACTCTACCTCTGCTAGTTGAACGCGCTCGATATCGAATCGAGACATCTCGGTGTCTTTTTTGTTTTACATACAAAACAAATATAACGCGTTAAAAGTATCGTAAAGTTAAAATATTATTACAACAAAAACTACGCTGAAATTGTCGCGAACAAGTTGAATTGTAACAAAAATATTTAAATAAAACATTTTATCAAGTCAATAAATTTTTGTAGAATAAATCTTATTTTTAACCTTTCTTCTTTACTTATATAAAAAGTCTGTGTTTTTATTAATTATTAATTATTAAGAACAAACTTAGCGTGCAAAGATAACAAAAGGAATTCAGAACGTAATGAGTAATATACAAAATTGCTTAGTATAAGCAATAGTAGATTGTTCGCATGATGAAATTTGCAGAGGGATTCAAATTAGTCTCGTTCTCTTCTCGTTCGTTGGGTATAGAACTAAAGCGGAATCGGGCGGCATACCGACGGCAACCGGTTGCTGTCCGACTCTGATCAGGTGTATCCGACGACGAGAACGCACTAAATCTGCGAGAGTTACGTGGCCGCCGCGTGAATAAATGCTCCTACGGAGATTCATGGCGCAATTCACGTTGACTTGATATTGCTAGAAAGGGAGAGCGAGAGAAATTATCTGGATCCCGTGAATACCGAATCGACACGGAGAGAGAGAGAGAGAGAGAGAGAGAGAGAGAGAGAGAGAGAGAGAGAGAGAGAGAGAGAGAGAGAGAAGAACGAACGAACGAACGATATCGAGCTCTGTCGATTGTAGGAGAGTATCGGTGACGTTGTTGTAACGTTCGTAGAGTCCGTGTTCATGAACAGCTTGCCGGGAATATCAATGCCTCTCGGGATCGATGCGTGGAAAGCGTTTACTATTCGCGAAGCATTTTCCATGGACATGAGCAATAAACGAGGAATATCTAACGGAAGCGAGTAAACGCGCGCGCGGATCGTGCTGTACGCTGTAATAATCGGAGCTCTTTTGAAAAATGTAATAGCCGCTGTTGTCGATTGATGGTAGCTATACGGTGAATATAAAATGCGTATATAGATGTATAGACAAATTTGTCAGTAATGTTCGCAGCAACAGTAAAAATAGAGAGAGTGAGCTTCCGAGTATTTTCCCAAGATTTGTTCAATTTTTCGAGAAGATAGATTTAAAAACCGACCGGAAGTTTGAGATAAAGAATGCAATCCAACTGTCCAAGTTTTGAGAAAAAGGCAACGCTGGCGGAAAGATATATATACTGGACAGAGAGATTAACATAACAAGATAAAAACTGAAAGTTATTGGAGACGATTAAGGAAACAGATATCGATATTGTTCTTATTTCCTCCTCTTTAAAAGGGCGCGATAACCGGTTAACGCATCGTTAAAAGAGGAAACATCGCAATGGACGCAAGAGATCGATACTAGGCTCATAAGTTGAAAGAGCTTGATCAGATCTGTTGGCCCGCGACAGCGCGCTAGAACTACAACCTACCTGCCAAGTAGCAACGTTACATACAAGGTGTTCCGTTATTCAACAAATCCATTCATCAATATCACGTCAAATCGTAGTATCACTCGATCACGTTTGAGTATACGTACCTGCAAAATAAAAAATATTCTTTTTTTATATTATAGTTTGGTTTCTAAACTTTAAGTTTTTCTTTCCTATAATTTTCTCTTCTGCTACTTCTAACTCTTATCTTTATATTCTTTATACTTCATTAATTAATATTGTATTATTATTGTGACAACATACAGTACAGTTTATCGAATTCTATGTGTTCGAATAAAGATTCTAAATTAGTGAAGACAGTATTAAAGAACGTGTTATTGATGGAACGCCCTATACATGTCTGAACGCGACGTATCAATAGCCGATCGATGAATTTCATCGGCACGCCGTTAACTACTAGCGCCGAGCTGACTCGGACTTGTTCCGAGTTGATACGATCGATTCGATTTGCGAGGCAAGAGGCACTCTTTTTCTTCTTTTTCTTTTTATTTTTCTTCTTCTTCGTGGAATACCTGGAGGCCGACCGATCGTCGATAAACCTCTACGGGAATCTTGGAAATCTCTGTGGCCTCGGAAAACGAACAGAAAGATAGAGCAAGTGGAAGTAAGGGAAAAGTTAGTGTCCTGCGCAAGGATGACACAAGAAACGATCCGTTAGGGAGATGAATACACGAAAGGTCAGCCGAGGCAACATTTGTAACCGCTTAGAAATTTATTTCACGAATGGAACAGCAGCAACCCGAGAGAGAATCCGAGTTCCCGAATTTACTTCTTCTTTAATCTCTTACGAGACTCCGGTAGAACTTTCGATACTCTTCCTACTTCAATGTCTTTATTTTTCTCTGAGCCAAAAAGCTTTTACGTGTAAGTTGAATAAATTTTTTTAAAAATTTCATTTCCCAGATGCGGTAAAAAAGATTTCTAAAATAAAAAAAACTTTTCTCTCTCTCTTAAATTTTTTTCTCTTGAAATGCTCTTATTTTATTAGTGTACTTTTTAACTTAAGTCACTATTGCTATTCATTGTAACCAAAGCGACGACAAGTCCAAAAGTTCATCCAAATACGCACGATCGCGCGTTTCTACTTCGCCTCTAATCGGCGATTCTTGAAATATTATAACGTAATGGTGTAACAAGCATACTTCTTGAGAAAATCTCTGAATAACTTCTTGAGAAAATCTCTCTCGCCATCTCGTAAAAAATCTCGTAACGTTAACTCGCGAGTGAATCCATCATTAGAAATAACGGAAGTAGATGACAAAATGCACAATAAAAACTTATAATTCGCGGGGTTTAGAAAGATATAACTTGCAAAACATACACTTCAATATGAAATTATCACAAGTTACTTTCTATTGAAAAAATTTTAATTACAAACAGTATTAAGATTATTGAATTTATTGTACGAAATATCGATTAAGAAATTTTTAATCGGTATAAATTTTCGGTATAATCGATATAATGTAATCGGTTTGGTTTAATAATTTTCTCTTAACTGGATAATTAAAATGTCACGAATATATCACTTTGCATTCAGTCACGTGTAAATACGCATCATTTATTTACATTAAAATTTCAACTTCCGTCAAGAACCACTTCGTCCGATGATAACAAATTTCTCATGATTTATATGAATTCATTTGTTACACCCATAATGGATTTACTCTGTTCTTTTTGTTACTATCTGTATAATGTTATCAACATGAAAGTTTACTTAGTGATGTACTCCAAATTGATAGAAAAGTACCAGACAGACGACTCGGAGAAAGTATTGTTCTTTACTACGGCGGATGGACAAAAGTAGTGAAAAATAATAAAAATGGCAATCTACCTGACTAGCAAGCAGATAAATTCGCGAAGTCTTTCGCCAAGAACATCCGCCGTCGCAGATAATAAGTCAAAGACAATGGCACTCTTTTTTCCATATCTTTTTTTCCATGTATAAATGTTTTTCTAAAACCTTGCTATCAGTCAATGCAATAACTGAAAATAGAAGCAAGGTTATCTTCACTAAGGAGAAAGCTGAAATTTGGAAAGACAACACAAAACTTACAGGTTATGGGCCATGTTTTACATATCGTGATCTTTCTCTTCGATATTGTGACAAACTTATATTAATGCCACAAATGTTTTTTATTTTTCTTAATTATGATTTTTTTATTCATGTAAAAATTAGTAGATACTTAGTTATTTTGCTTTTTCTGAAAGTTAATTGTAAAGCAGGTAAAGAATCTTATAAATATGATATATTCATAAATATCTAGCATCAATTTTTATTTAAGAACATCTTTTATTTAATCCTAAAATACATATATATTTTTTTACATTTACGTTTAAATTTTTTCATATGACGCAGATAATTATTCAATCTTCATTGCGATTACATTCGTCTTATCAAAATTTGCAAAAATCAGTGCTGTTCTTTCGATATTCTTATAAAGTTTACAACATGAAAATCCACATGAAAATTTTCGTAGCAAGAGAAACCGCATATAATAAACGATTCTATTATCGAGAGCCACACTGCGATGCATCTCGTTGACGATCCGGCGTGAGAAACGGAGTGTACTTTACCCCTGTGAATATACCCCAATCACGTCGTCACCGAGAAATGAATACGTCACAGTACGGTAATGCACTCTCTTCTCTTCTCTCGCGACATTTTGAGGTAGAAAGACCGAAGGATAAATTAGGTGGTCGATGAAAATGCGATAAGATACGACGGAGAAGAAACCATGCAAAATCTCAAATGTAAAGAAAAATGAAACTCGAAGCGCAAGAAGGGCAAAATACTTTAGCACGTCGTGTCTCGACGTTAAGGAATTAAAATTATAATTTACCTGAAGAGATAATAAATGATATATACCATCATCGTATTTTGTGAAACGCGCGCGTGGCATAAAAAATTCCATTTGAATCTTGCAAATCAAATCTCCAGTTCAGAATTTGCGCAAATTATGCGAAAAATTTCTTTCTCCCAGTTGAGAAAAAAAAGAGAATATGATAATCTTTTAGAAATGCTTTGTTTTTTTGAGAAAATTTAACTGTCATTTATCGTATATATATATATATATTGTGACGTGACACTTTTTTCGTGCCCGTCACAAAGATACGTTTCCGGCCGGCACAAGAGGCGGTGAACTCGCGTTTCCCCACATTTGAAGGAGAGCAGCTCGTTAGGTTGCGTAGCGCAAGCGAATGCGCTTACTTTTAGGGTTTTGCGATATTTCTGCGTTATTGTTGTATGCCGCTCGGCGGCTATTTTGTAAGTTATTTTCAGCGTGATGAGAACAACACGCTTTGCGTAGCCGGCAGGTAGAAGAGAGCGAGGAAGAGAGAAGCTAGAGAGAGCGCGAGGTCCAGGAGCGTGAGGCGTTAACGGCACAGGATACTCGGCCGTAATTTCGACGACGGGCTCCAAGCGTGGAAGAAGCGTGCACCCCGATCTCCAAACATCGGAATCGGAGCTTCCAATGGAGTGACAGGCTCGATAATGCCAGGAGATGAGCCTCAACAAGCTCATCTCATTGAACGATCAAAGCGGAACGGACCTGATACGGCCAAGGAAAGGGCCCGAGTCGTCCTTATACCGAAAGACATGTGGCCGCTGTCAATCGCAGCGCCACGAAAGGAAGAATACGATTGGCTCAGCTACTTAGCGCGAGGAACAGCGCTAAGTGAAGGAGAGCAATTGCCAAAGGATAAGAGTTCATTGTTGCGCGTACCGTCAACCACGCGAGTTCATCGTCTCTTACGTATGGTGTGATGCCGGTGTATAAGAACAAGTGCCGGACAACATTCGAGAAGGACCTGCTAAGATGATCTCGAAAGGGAGAACAGAATGGTTGCCGATTTGAGCCGCCGGCAAACGTAAGTGTTTGTCTTCCGCACATTTTGCGACTTATATTGTTCGTGAATCGAATTTCGACAGGCTACCCCGCGTATTGGATATCGCGCGATATGTTGCCGAACATTTGTTCTATTGCATTTCGTGTTGGTCGATGATAATGATTATCGACATGTATTTGCCGCTGCTCTCGTCCCGATCAGTCGCGGTCGCAACAATCCGGGCCTTTGTCGTGACTCGTTATCTTGTAGCGTTTCATGTTTATTGGTTTTTTTTTTTCATATGTTTGTGCCATACCGAATTCGTTGGTCTAGCGCGCTCGCGATTGTAACTTCGACTAAAGTCTCGATGAATTACTCTCGTTTGCCGTAAAATTAGTAAATGACTGATCGCGTTCGTGCGTCTAACGAGGATCTATCGGGAAGATGCTCGCTAGCATATTAGAAATATCGAAAGATTGTAATTCGGGTGAAGTAACTTTGTCGCGCGTTTGTGCCGAGTAACTATTGTTCGCCGACTCGATAGTCGCGGCGAGTGCGAATTCAGACAATTCTTTTGCCGTTCCGCTTTCTTATTGTTCGTTACGACCGCCCGTGGTGCATACGCGCCCGGACAACATTTCTGCCGGCGCCGAGCATATATTGTCCGCGCGTTAGCCGTCGTACGGCCCGCGCGGCCGGACAATTCCATTACCGCGTAATTATTGTCCCGCTATCGTCTATCTTACGCATTCGCTAACGCATTCCAACGTGCCGGTATCTTCTCGCCGTCATCTTCGCGTTATCTTGAGCCGAATTGACGCACCGCCGCTAGAAAGAGTGTTCTAGTATAATTTGTAATTGTTGCCGTAATCCGCGCTTGGGTTAACAGACCATAATAAACTGTTACTACTTTGTTTTATATCATATCAATTTGTGTGTGTATTATTTATTGAATAAGCTTCTCTGCCTTCTCAATCACCGCCTCCTGAGCCCACGCCTTTCCATTATAAAATTAGTTAACTGAGCTACTGAGCATAATTGCCGTCACGTCCATTCTATTCGAGACTTTGTGGTTGCCGAAATTGTTACGCAATTGGCTATTTGTTTTGAGACGGCGTGTGAATTCACGCCTGGCGCCCAACTATCAGATTTGGTGAGTAAAGTTTTAAATTAATTTGAAAAAGACGTGCCACAAAGGTGCCGTGCGGCACCTTCGCTACAAAATCTTAAAGCGAAGTGCTCGTCACAATTCACACACACACACACGCGCGCGCGCGCGTATATTAATAGTAGTTTTGTCATTTATCATAAATATATATTAATAGTAGTTTTATATACATCGATAATCGATATCGTCAGTTTAAACTTCTGCTTGTGTGTGACGCGTACAATATTTTTTCAACTAACAGTTCCTCTCTTTTTGCAATTTTTGTTTACAGATCATGCGATGATCTATTACATATGCAGTGTAACAAGCGACTCACGAATCTTTGATAAAAAAAAAAAAGAAAAAACTGCCATCACGATTTACGTACGTCTTTTTTCTCACGGTAGAACAAACTCGTTGCGTATATCAAAACTACGCACAATCTACTCCTTGTAGCACACGCAATGCAATCATGCATCACACGCAATCTAAAAAACTCCGCATTGTCGCATGCCACGTCGAGTCGATCAAGATTTTTAAATAAAAATTTCAAACTGCTTTTAAACAAATTTAGTCATATACGTATAACTAATTAAAGTATAGGCAAAATAATAATAATATCTTCAAGTAAGTTCTCGCAGATCTTCAAATGTATAGACTAATTGATATAACTATTTTTAATTAATATAACTATTTGCTGCAGTATTGTTTACTATAGTTCTGCAGCAAATATTTTTCTTTTCATTTAAAAGAAACACGTTTTGACGTTTAAAAATACATGAAATGCCGAACTTTTTTTCTGGAATTCAATTTTTTAAACTCTTTTTAACTAATATATACATGTATATACATCTACGGTTCGACTTGAAACTCTACGCAACCATATCACGTAATTTTTTTTCAGAGTACGAACAATATCGTCGGAAAATCCTCAGTAATAGTCTCTGTCACGGCGGTAGAATTATAGAAATCCGCATAAAGAGCTCGGACAAATTGTCTCGATGATAAATTTCATACGTCGCAGCTGGACATGTGAGACCAAAGTCTTTGTGCGGCTTGTGAAATCACGCTGCGAAAGATGATATACTAAAGAGAAATGTTTTTGGAATAACGTAAATTTAGGTATTCAGAATTCTAGAGATATATGCACGTGCACAACCGAGTTAAAAATATATAAAGACATTTAATCAGCGTTGAAAAATTAATATATTCTAATGACAATATATCTATACTAGCATTGAAGATAACGACAATGCAAAAGTTACGTTAAAATCGCCGCAAATATGCGTCTTTCAGTAATGATTTGACGTAGATAACGCAACACGCCGTGTGTGGGACGGATGTTTGTGTAAACAAAGCATTCGCGGTTGCAGTTTCGCCGATCGGTGGTCCACTCGCAGCGAGCATCGTGCGGAACCGCAAAAATGACTAACGGTTCGGTCACTCCATAGTTATGCTTGGTGCTCGAGCACTCTCGTCGCTCGGCGTGGCTGATTTTCTAGCTGGTGGGTAATGCAAGCGGGCGAGCAATGCACAATTGATCCATCGTCGCCGCGCACATTATGTACATTTGCACATTCGGTGGTAGACAGATGCGTCGAGTGGTCTCACAAAGAGGTAATCGCTCGTCTGCCGCGCGCTCACGATGCGTCAAGCTGCCAATGGCGTGGCACGATTATCATTGCGAAGGCCAAGACAGGTAGAGTTGACGCGCTTCGGTTCCACTTCTGCTGTTTCGTACCAAAATTTAAAAATGTATAAAGATCTGCGACATTTTTTGAATACTTTTGAAGACGCAAACGTTACGATACATTCTTCGTATCATGTTTTGAACAAACTTATTGTATGCATCTGCTCTCGCGCTTATAATCCAAATAAATCGCGCACTTATCGTTTTGTAATAGCGTAAACTTTGTGATGAAAATAGCAAGAATCTTTTGCGATGCAAATACAACCTGCGCGCTACCTGCCCAAATGTCAGACCGCGGCGCGGTCAGCTTTATATGCGAAGATACGTAACTTTGTTATGAAACAGATGTGATTTCCGCGATTTGTACGTAGAGTTCGCGAGCTTTGCATTCTACGGTATGCACACCTAAACGCACTCATACACACACACACACACACACACAAACCCGCGCGCGCGCGCACTTCTATCAACGGCGCAGAGCGAGTAACGGTAGAATAAATTTGAATTTCCGATGCCACCCGTGAAATTCCCATATCAGTGTCTGGATTACATTTGCATCACAGTGCGCAGTCAGATCCGATGACGAGAGACGAGAAACGATGAGCACACTTGTAAAAATGCGCGAGAGAGCGCGCGTTTGTTATTACCGCCAAGTGAAACAAGTAACGCAAGAGCTCGATGCTGCATCGAGCCGATACAAACATTAATTCGGGCTTTGATTAACGCAGGGATTGCATTAGCATCACAAAAACGCTGAAACAAACACGCAACGCGAAAGAAAAATACGTACGAAAGGTAGATCCGATAAAGTCAGGATGATAGGAATCTTGATTAGCGGCTTTTGTAACTTAAACTGCTCCATGCAATTATGCATAAAAACATTTTTAGTCTTTTATCGCGATATATAACACACGCGCTTACGTATAGAACACATTATTAACATATTTATATATAATTCATTATTTATCAGAAAATTTATATAAAACTTCGATCAAAGTATACAGGAAAAAGATATAGGAGAAAAGTGGCATGAAAAAGCCAGTTTTAGTAAAGAGCCAAAAAAGCTATTTAAAAAACAATCAAACATAACGCTTATTGTTCCAATTTGTTGTTTATTTATTCATGTATTGAATGTAATAAATAAAAGAACAAAAAACAACAAGATTAATAAACATATTTCCACCTAAAAAAAGTAAAATTCGGCTCTTTTATAACATGATGGCATTAAAAGAGCCATCAAATATTATGAAAGAGCCGACTCCCTATAATAAGAACTTTGACTGTTAATAAATAAAATTAATAAACTACTGATATAGACATTAATAAACAATTGTTAACAAAAATGTAAAACTAGTTTCATTAAACAATCTCTTCAAAATTAACAAAAACAATATTAACGTAAATCCTTCATATATTTTTTACTTAAATCCAAGTAACTCTTACTTTATTAATCAGACTTTTAAAGAAACTTTTAAAATTACAATTGAGAAGAAAACTAAATCTTTTAGGTATCTTTAAAAGCAATTTTGACAAAAATAATTTAGCGCTCCTTTTATCCCATTTCTCATGTGTCCGTGATCAGAACAAAGTTTACATTGAAATCAGACTTGCTTACTCTTTTTATGGCTTTTAGTGCACACTATACGATTATTATCTTTTTCTTTGGTAATTATTTACATTAAAGGCTTCGACCATACCAATTTTGATGACTTTGAAATATGTTGTCAAAGTCAACATTCTAGTCAAGTTGTTCAGAATTGACCTTGACATATTTTGAGATCATCAAAATCAGTATAGTCGCCCTTAATATAAATAATTATCAAAGTTTTTTGTAAATATCTCAAAAACTAAAGCTGAGCGACGGTCATATGTATAAGGAAAAGTTGTTTATAGAATGTTGACTTTGACAACATATTTCAAAGTCATCAAAAATCGGTGAAGAATCCTCTAATAGTCCAGGAAAATTAGACAAAAATATGGCAACTCTGCGGAAAAATTAGTAAGTAAAGTAAAAATTAGTAGTCTCCTAAGAGGGACTCCATTATACTCCTGAAAAACCTAGACACATAGGTTTGGATTGCACTTCGATTTACGTGGAAAAGGTAAATCTTCACAATAACGAATCCAGCCCCGATGAACTTGACCTTGACATATTGTCAAGGACATGTCCCTGAGTAACAATTTAAAGAGTTTGACCGTCGCTCGCTCTTCATTACAAAGTTATGATTTTAAAAAGTTGTATGAAGTTTATGTTTTAAGTGACATATACTGTCACTTAAATATGCATGTTTTTATACATAGAGAATTCGCAAATAACATATTACAAGTATCTTATTTATAGGCATAAAAAAAAATAAAAAATGAAGGTAGTAAATAATGTAAACATTCAGAAGAAACATTCATGTACTATATTCGTGTTTTAAATGTGTATGCAGGGAGGGGATTTGTCTTCCCGCAGAAGGTGGAGCTTTGCCTCTTCTTCTGCACCTTTTCTCCGAAAAAACCTAATCTAACCCAATCTGTGTTACAATATCATTAATGTCATGATGCATAATGTACGTTACTATATCGCGCGCAGTAATGTATTAGAAATTAAGTTGAGTTAAGTTTCTTCGGGGGAGTGCAAGGGAAGAAGGTTTTGCCTTCCTCCCTGCCTACACGCTTACAACACGAACAAAAAAAAAAACATAAAAAAGTAGTCTTGTTTTAATACTTTTAGAAGTGTAGGGGAAGAGGCGGAGCCCCTCCTTTGCCTACACGTATACGATAGTGTGTGTACAAACAAAATATTTATTTCTGGAAAGTACATGGTGTCAAAGAACGAAAGTTCATTTGAGAAATTTGTTTTGTTTATAACTTTTTAACACCTTTGCGCCGAGAAGGTGTTAAAACAAGAAGCATATATGCGCTTGATCGAATTTTTACCTGGGTACGGGAAGCGCATATATGCACTTCACGGATTTTTTACAGAAATAAATAGATAAGCGCTATAAATGGTTTACTTTTTCTTTAGAGATGTCATATCTAATTCACGAGGCAGAACAATTAAATATGTTTTTATTTTTTTGGTTTATTTCGTGATTATCGATACTAAAACTATACTTCTCGATATTTTTCGACTATATTTTTTATATTATTGTATTCTTTTTGCTTGACTTATTATATTATAGTATCATTTTTGGTTGATTTATTATATTATTGTATTTTTTTTGCTTGACTTATTATATTATTGTAATATTATAGTATGTTATTACGTATAATAACTTTTTATATAAAACAAATTGAGAACCATTGTGATAATTGCGTGTTAAAAAGTATAGTCTTATGCAAAGAAGTCCTCTCTCCCTTTCCTCAAAATTTCATCTTTACAGATAAAAATAAATTTGAAATATTTAGCAACAATGGACTTCCCAGAGTATAAAGAAAGAAGAATACGACATTTCAAAAAAGAGAACTTGCTACTGAAAACTGTCCACTATGAAGCATGGAGGCGGATCAATTTCAGTTTAGAAATGTAGTCGGTGTCGAATCCCTCTATTTCATTGATGGAATTATAAATTACAACATGTACCTATAGTAACTCTTAAACTGCAAACGTTTTCTTGGCACTTTCTATCTGCAAACCAGGATCGTTTATGTTCCACTATATTTTTTTTCTATTATAATTTATAGAAAAATTCTGAAAAAATTTACGTATCTTTAAACCTTCTACTTTACAAATCAATCAAAACATTTTGATTAATTTGTAAAAAATTAATTTGTTTAAATAATTTTTTAATATAAATAAACTCGAAAGTTTCATTTAAAAAATCATAATTTTCCAAAAAATTGACCAAATTGAAAAAAAAGTGCTTAAATTGAAGATAAAAGTTGCAGCTTTCATAAAAACATTATGCTATTACATTTTATTAAATAGTTTGGATTTTTGAGTTTTTGATTTTTTGTTTTTTTAATTTTATTTTATCACTGTAGCTGTCGAAGTTGTACTAGAGATCTGAAATTTGGCTATTATGTTCCTCTCCTGTACAACTTTTTTTTTAAGGCGGGGACAGACCTCTTTCCTTTTCTTCATCTGTAAGTTATAAACGCAAGTAGATTTTGCGCGGACACGAATGACCGTGGTTTGCAGTTTGAGGGTTAATATCTTAAAGCATAATCTTCATTTAAGTGCAAAAAATAGGTTTAAAAAATAATCTTATTCTTGTTCAAGACAACGATTCGAAACATAGTTCGTATATAATGTTCCAAAATACTTAGTAACCTCCACAATCGCCGGATATAATTATCAAAAATATATGGGACTATTTGAAACAAAAAATCCGGTCACATCATATTTCGTCCAAAAATGATTTAAAAAGAGCGTTGTCAGAAGAATGGAATAAGATCTTCACTACATGACAAATAAATTGATAATAAATTCTATGCCCCGCAGACTTAAAGCTATTATAAAGTTTAAAATTAGACTAAATATTAAAGTTGGTACAAAATAGCGATTTATAGTAGTTTGGGCCTTAAATCTTTTTATTTTTTTGCCAAAGTGCAACTGTACAAATACTTATTACACATAGATTTTTGTCAATTTTTTGTTCTTTTTGGTACTATTTCTGTAAAAAATGTAAGTTTTAAATTTTTAAAATGTTTTTTATTCTTTAGACATCCAAGAATATATATTTATTTTCTATTTGTTAAAATTATTGTTAATAAATAAAGACTACAATATAATGTTTTTGTTGTAATTAACTATTGTACGAATACTTTTTACACTGACTGTATATTTAGCAAATCAGGTCGTTAAAAATTGTCCTGTCAATCCGTATTAAAATATTAATAAAACCTGCATTTTTTTGTGACATTTCTATGAAACCTGGAATTTAATAACAGCAAAATATTTATTACTATCTCATGTATATCTCGCACGCATACACGGCGCAAAAGAAAGTAGAAAGAGGAAGACCTATGATCGTGAAAGAGACGCGTAGAGGAAGAAAGAACCAGGTGTGTATCTTCTTCGAATACATATATTGAGTGCTGGCAACAGCCTGAGTTCGCTTCTTTCTTTGTCGAGAGAATCGCCGGGACTCCGCCTGCCATTATCTCATTTTTATTCATTCAACACATTGTTTCTGGATTACGGGTTGTCCGCCGTTCCATTCGTCATTGTTTTTTACACGCGACCAGTTGGCCATGATTTACTTCGACACCAAAATACGTTTCGCAAACTATCATGCAATCCATTGTGTTTTGCGTCAAAAGATAGCTTTTATTATAGTTTTTACTTTTAACATTTTGTACTACATCTCAAAGCAATAACGTGATGCATCAAATATGTGAATTTCTTTAAACAACATAGTAATGTTGTTTTTTCCTTTAATAAAAATATTGCTACATTGTCTCTCTATCTAAAGTTGTTAATTTACTTGTTCGAAAGAATTACTATAAACTAAGTTTTAAATACTTAATTCAATTTTAATATTTAATTTTTTGCACCTTTTTTTCTCTTAATTTTGTAAAATTAAAAAGTATGCGTATATTGTACTTTAATGTAATGAAATTTCCAAGAAAAGAGAAATTGTTTCATGTCTATCGCTTTGAATTATCGTTATTCATATATAAATAATAGCGATTATTAGTCTTCTTCCGATAATGCTATAAGCATGTTCTGCTGAAGTTTCTAAAGTTTTCAATCATTTACAATATCGTTACTTTTCCATAAATTACTGCAATTCCACATGTCCTGCGCCAGACTATTCGCGTGCGTATCTGCATATCGGATTACACGGGATACAAAGAAAGAAACGTTCGCGCGCGCGGCTTCTGTGTCTGCGAGTGAGTTTGATAAAAAGTTTAGCATATTTGTCTCAAAAACAGTTAGAGATAAGAGAAGACATTCATTATCAAAACTGTAGGATATATAAGAGGGCCATACTATGATGACGTTGAATAATTCTGAGTATCTGTTTTTTACATTACCAATTAAAAATGTTTTTTTAATAGAGAGAGATACTTTTAAGTCACTCTATCGATAGTGAGCTACTCAATGAGCTCAATAACTTTTATATTAGAATATTTTTCAAAAACTCAATTGTTGTCAAAATATAACCAAAATTAGTCAAAATAAAAAATATGGAACAAATTTTTTTACTAAACAAATCTTTTTATTAAGACTTGTAGTCTTTGTAAAAAACTTGCTTGGATAAAGAAGAGTAAAAGAGCTAGCTTATTTTTAACGTCCTACCACTCACGAGAGAAAACATGATAGAAAGAATAAAGAATATTTTTTGCAAAATAACCTTTCAAGAGTTAGAAGAAATCCAAGCAAGTTTTCCATGAAAACTACAGACATATCTAGAACATAGTGAACAATTTCAGCACTTATTGTAATAATAAAAAGATGTTTTTTCTATATTTTTTATTTTGATTAATTCTGTTTATATTTTGACAACGGTTGAGTTCTCGAAAAATAATATAAAACTTATTAAGTATTCTAAAAATAATATGTTATTGAGTACTATTTATAGAGTGACTCAAAAGTACCCCTGTCTATTAAAATAAGTTTTGATTGATACAGTGGAATCTCTAATATCCAAATTAATCGGAAGACATTACTGTTCGGATAAAGGAATTTTCGTATAATAAAACACTTGTTTTTTTTTTAATCATGATTATTAGACTGTATTTTAAAAAAATAATACAATAATTTTAAAAAATTATATAAAGAATAAGAAGTTCGTAATATTTATATAAATGTTTAAATGTTTAAATTTAAATTTTGCTAACCAACCACTACTTGCCTTAAAATTCGGATCATCATTTAAATGCTTTGATGATTAACTTCCAAAGCTTTTTCGCATAGTGTGGGCTCAGATATTGGCATTCCTATCTTTCTGACTTGTAGAAACCATTTATAAACAGCAGAATATAGTTCTTTATTTTTCGACTCTATCAAAGTTTTTACTTGTAAAGGAACCTGCATGATTTTCGATTGATTCTTTTTGTTTTTTAAATCCACTAATCGTAGATCTTCCAATATTTGTGTTCTTACAATTTTTGTTACACTTTCACCAATTTCCAGTTTGTGGAGTATTTCTTTTTTCGTTTCAACAGGTAGTAGGTACTATACGTTTCTTCTTCGATGTCATTATACACGAGTTGTTAACGCGTACGGTATCAACTTCGTACTGAAGCAATAAGAACGATATAACATTGTAGGAATAACAATCTATGTACGAAGTCTCTATGTCTTCTGATCGTGGAGAACACAAGCAGGAAAAAGTAATGATAATCTGTTTTGATAATAGAACATTCGGATAGTGGAGCGTGCGGATATTAAAACGTTCGAATACTAGAATGTCGGATACTGGAAGTTCACTGTAATATGAAAAACAGATACTCAAGATTATTCAAGATCACCATAGTATGTTCTCTTATGTGTTCTACAGTTTTGATAATGGATATCTTCCTCTATCTCTAACTGTTTTTGAGAAAAACATGCTGAACTTTTTATCAAACTCACTCTGTATTAAAACATAGATTCCGTGTGAACACGTAAGAAGGCAATCGTATATTATAAATACGCATAAATATATAACATCAATGTTTTGCGTTCTTGTCTAATCGGCCGCTCATTTTTGTGACCAACACAGCCAGCGTAAACCAAATATTGTTAAGATCTTTCTCGCACGTGTGCTTTTCTACAAGAATTATTAAACTTTCTGCCATTTTTATACGACGCATTGCGTTAACGATCGCAAAAACATATATTATAGTCAATTTTAATCTTTCAAGGTTAGACCTCAAAAATGACTTACAAGTTATCCAGACCGGGTCTGTGAGACCCACGCGACTTTAAGAAATCTCCGCGAAAAATCAATATTTTTTCAATTTCTTTTTTTGTTTTAATCAAAAGTTTGAACAATTCTTTTTTTGTTTTAATCAAAATAGTTTGAACAATTCTTTTTTTGTTTTAATCAAAAGTTTGAACAATTCTGTGTCGATAAAAAAAAACAAATTGAAAAAATCTTTAGTTTCAAAGATATAAGCATTTAACGGAAAACTTGACCATTTTTTATAGAAAAAAAAAGGTTTTTGCTTAAAACTTCAATTTTTTGTAATTAAGATTTTTACAAAATTTTTACACAGTCTTGTAGGAGATTGTTTGTAGAGAAAAATGTGTCTTCTAAAAATTTTAAAATTAAAAACATTTTTACAATGAGTCTTTTGATACGTTTTTTGAAGAATGCATTTTTCTAGCGCTTAACTTTGACATGCAATATTTTAGCAATAAATGAATATTTTGACATATTCTTTTTTTGTAATAGAATGTTTTAACGATTCTGCGTCGATCAAAAAACAGATTGAAAAAATTGTAAGTAGTTTCGAAGATATAAGTCTTTAAAGAAAATACAATTTTGTGCAAATATTCAACGAGTGGCAGCTCTCGTGACCCGCAATTCGCATATTCTGTACATCATAATCTAATAAATCGCTGTAAATGTACATATATTTTCATAAAATTATGAAAAAAACATCAATTAGTTGATATATTAGAAGTGCTCAAACTGAAAAAAATGTATTTACTTTTCGAAAAGTCTAACGTCTTGTCTAAACCTGAGTCTCTCAGATTCTTTTTCACAGTTAAATAGTTGCAAAGTTATTGAACAAATGACGTTGACCTCTACTGTTGTCTAAGACTCTAAAGTTTTTTTTTCAGGGCCTTCAAATGTCGCGCTAAACTAATACCTAGTAGAGGAACACTGGTTAAAACTTTTGGATGGTCTGGGAGACCCACGTCTAAATTTGAAGGATTTAGATCATGTACAATAAATCTCGAAAGAATTCTTCGTAATATAATCTAAATAGCTATTCGAAAAGACATTAATCAAAGAAAATTGAGAAAATTGAGAAAATTTGCTCACGTATGAACAAATACATTTTCATTTTGTGTTGCTCTGTGAAAATAAAGCTAAACTCGTTTGAACGTTGTTAAAACTCAACAAGACTTAAATCCTAGTTAATAGTTTAAGATATTACGCGAGATAGTCACTCACATATAGACAAACTATCTATTATATTAATATGTTTGCTATCACGATCTGGTTGAAAATCCCTATCAGACCATCCACCATTTAATTAACTATTTTCGATAGCAACAGCAAAGTTCAGAACTAACTTTAGGTTTTTACATGATCATAAAAAATTCGGCAAATTCGCGGATGTCACATATATATATGTGACGCCGGGCTCTCGTTTCTCGAAACAGGCCGGCGTGTCACATATATGTAACGCGTGATAGCGTGATAGAACATGTAAAATGTTAAAATTTGTGCAAACATTGTGTTGTAAACTACGGCTGCATCACGTTCAATTATTTAATCGATTATATCCGACAATATTCGTTACCGCGTATCAGATAAGAAGAGAAAGAAAGAGAAAAAATGGAAAGAGAGAGAGACAGAAAGAGAAGAACGCAAACTTCAAGTAGCAAAAAATCGCGAAACGTAGAAGGATCGATATAATTCAATCGCTTCGTACAAGTCGAGATACTTGATAGAGGCCTCACGTCGCTGGCAAATAACTACGTGTTTATCCTGGCGTATGCTAACGATTTCGTAGAAGAGGACTCGCCGAGCGTGCAACCTGGATCTATCTATCTAGACGTGTCTACCATCGAGACCTACTTTACATCTTTGTTGGTTTTCCTTCTCCCTTTCTCTCTTCCTCTCTTTCTATTTATCTTCTCGCTCCTGTACGTGTTCATCGTAATAATGCATTTAACGTAATCCTACAACATGAGAATAATTGCGCATATCAACAAATATCGAATAAATGGAAATAGCGGGTGTACTTCCAAATGATCCCGGCTCCCAATTCAGATCGAAATTTTGCACATAAAAAAATAGTGTTTGATGTGGCGAATAAAGCGCGCGTGGTCCCTACTTCGGGAAATAAAAAACAAATTTATTATGACATAAAAACTATATTGACTAAAATCGACTTTGAATGTATTTCAGAATGACTCTTTTTCCCGATCGATCTGAAATTTTGCTCAAAAATAGTGTTCGATGTGACGAATAAAGCGCGCGTGGTTCCCACTTTGGGAAATAAAAACCACATTTCTTATGATATGAAAACAAAGTCGACTCTGTATAATATATAGAGTACATATATAATATATGATAAAAATATTATATATGGTAGTTCTATTCACTGAAAAGAATCTTAAAGCACCAGACGATAGGAGTAGACACTGTAGACAGTGCTTTGTACGGAAAGTTAAAAATTCACTTTTTGCAGAAACCAAGATTTACTTTCTATTATCTGATGCTGTTGAAAATTAAGTCTATAATTGTATTGTTTCAAGTTTACTGTCCACGTAAAGCGAGGTTCAATCCAAACCTATGTATCTAGTTTTTTTTTAGAGTGAAGCCTTCCCTGGAAAAGCGGGACACACTGCCTATACACTTTTTAATGCAAAGCAAAGTGTAGGGTAACTCCGGGATTTGAGCCGCGCCGGGTTTTATGCCGCATAGAGCAGAAAAAATAGAAGAAGTGATGATAATGTGCGTACA
>QVNX01001581.1:0-12549 GCA_014825495.1 Pseudomyrmex sp. PSW-54 | reverse complement strand
CGAATAGGACAGAAGCATATCTTCTGTCTCTCAGATCTTGCTCACACCTTTTCGCCGCTATTCCTACTCCATATCTATAAGCTCTATGCGCTCGAAGTGTGTGTGTCAAACAGCTGACGGCATGTTAAACGGAAAGAAAACAAAACTGTGTTAAAAAGTCTCTCAGGACTGAAGACACTCCATAAACATGTTTCTGTTTTAATTAAAGAGAAGCAAATAAACGTTCAATTGACGTGTGTTACAAGTGTCGACTATCAAACTGAACATGGTAAGTGTATTTAAGTACATTATTAAGTACAGTATAATATTAATTGGAAGAGAATATAGTTTATTAAATAATGAAACTCTTTTGATAAAATAATGAATAATAGTGAACGTAAAACCATTTTGTCTCGAAGTGTGATTTGGATGATGTTTTCTTTATTATTCACAGGCCGAAGATGCGTTGAAGAACTGGAGTCCTTATGCCAAAGAGTACGATCCCTTGAAAGCAGGTAGTATTGACGGAACGGACACCGAACCCCACGACAAGGCTGTTAGCAGGGCGATCGCGAGTCACTACGAGCCACCGCACAATTTGGAGTCTATACCGGAGAGAACTTTGTTTGTAGCCAGATTCGGTCCCAAAGTTACCAAACATGATTTGAAGGAGGTAATGTGGAGCGCGCAACTTCTTAAAATATATATTTTTTTATACCAAAGCTTTTTTTTTATCACATCAAACGTAACAGATTGTTTTACAAATAAATTTCTAGTTTTTTAGCAAGTACGGAGATGTTCTTTCGGCAAAAGTTATAGTGGACGTGGTGACCGGAATGTCTCAGGGATACGGTTTTGTGGAAATGAATGGCAGAGACGACGCTAGAAGAGTTCTGAGACGAGCCGGCGATGCTACGTTAAAGGGATACAATTTGTTTATCGACTACGAGTGCGGTCGAAGCATGAAGGGTTGGAAACCAAGAAGGCTAGGTATGATTTTTTGTCTGTACGTCTTTGTTTTCGTAAATTAATCTCATAATAATCAAATTATTTCCGTCAATTTTAGGAGGTGGTTTCGGCGGCAAAAAGGAATCTGGACAGTTGAGATTCGGTGGCAAAGACAGGCCGTTCAAACGACCGATCGTGCCTCATATTATAAAACCGAACAGATAAACAATGGCTATCTCTGAAAACTCTTATCGCATTATTTTCATCTACTTGTATTATTTCACTTGGATCGTCTTCGATTCCCTGTTTTGTTACTGGCAGTAAATAAAACAACAAATGTACCAGACGAAACATCCATTAAGGCTCCTGTTGTTGTTCCGGTCGTGAAATCCCGCGTGAACAAGTTTCCACCGTCATATCTTTGAGGTAATACTGGCAACTTTATACCACGCGTATCTTATCGTGAGATCTCCCACGTGATCTCTCTCGTCTCTGTCTACATAAGGAGACACCGCGATTCGATACAATCCTCACGATCCCAAACATAGCTTCCAGCTAAATCCTTTCGCCACTGCGGGCGAGTGTATTGAAAAACTGGGGCGCGAATAAAATAATACAAATGTACAATCATTTTTGCGAACTTTTTGCGTTAGAAAAGTGCGCGCATTGAATTATTATTTGCATAATTATTTGTATGTGTGTGTGTGTGTGTGTGTGCGTGCGCGTGACAGCACATGTGAAAAAAAATGTGAAAAATGAGATTTTCCGATCGTCCTCGAAATGATTTAGCGTCTCGATCCTAGATTTCAGCCTGTACCAGACATTATTACAGACTAAACTGACTAGAGTTTCTCATCGTTCGTCGGAAACACGCAACAGGCCTACTTTTGGAACAATCCGTCCGGAGAACTCGCGGGTGTACGTTTCGCGCGAGGTTGCGCGTGTGTGTGGAGACGCGCGAAATATTTACAGCGACGTGATCACCATCACCGGTAGAGAGAAGACACAAAAATAGTATCAGCCAGAATCGTATCTCGTTCTCGTGGTCCACGGATGCGGATCTGCGCTCTATTAATAGTGAGAGAGAGAAAGAGAGTCAGAGAAAGAGAGAGAGAGAGAAAGAGAGAGCGACTACCCGGAGCGGGCATGCTGCCCGCGGCTCTCCACGTCTCTGCAGTGTCCAGTCGCGGCTTTTCCGGATCTCTCCTCAGAGCGGCTCAGGCTGTCGCGGACTCTACATTCCACCGGGATTCAGGCTCCTCCCTGTGCGTGTTTGTCTGCGAAGTGTGTGACCTCCTCGCGCGCTCTCTCTCTATCTCTCTCTCAGAGTCTTCCGTCCGCGGATCACCCCCGTGAAAAATCCAATATACATCCGTGTCCTCATCATACACGCACTCACACACACGTACACACACACACACATACACACACTCTCTCTCTCTCTCACGCATTGACACCAGCCGAGTGTAAGTTTTCACATTTTTTTGCGTTCTGTGTTTAATGATTTTTGTATTTTCTCTCTTTTCTCTTTCTCTTCTGTTGTTTTGCCAAACGCCTCTCGTCTATTCGGTCAATTCTAGAAAATTTGCGAGGGTGAATTGTGTGTCTCTATGTGTTCTCACGTGTAATTATGTGTGCGCGCGCATGAAATAAACAAAACAAAAAAAAAAGGAATAAACAAATCTACAATACAGTAAGAATTACGGTGAAAAATTTTGCCAATAAGTAATTTCGTATTTCAAACGAGCAGAAAGTTGGTTAAATCAAGTACTTTTTCTTTACAAAAAGATTGCAAATTGTTAGAAATGTTTTTTGATCAGATTGTTAGTTTTTTGTGTTGTAGAAATTTGTTTTCTGTCGCTTCTGCAAAATGTATTACTTCTGTCTCTGCTTCAAAGATAATGTTTCCAGTGAAAAATCTTTATAAACATACATGTGTGTGTGTGTCTGCTCGCGCACCTATTTCGCGTTTTATTGGTTACCAAAGAGATTCGCTTATTGGTGCGGGGTAGTTCTGGCCTTCGTTATAAATGGCGAGATGACGCAATATAAGTGTGAATCATTAGGAAATATGAAATAAGATATAAACAATGAGAAGATAACAAACGTGTGAGATAATGTTGACGTATCTGTGTAAAAATTCATTAAAATCACGGGTTTTCGTTCTCCGCTAAGGGAAATTCGTATCTTTTCAAAATATTGCAAATGTAATTCGACGAGACGCGAGATTTTGACTTTCGCGGATCGTTCGGAAAGTTCGCGAGAGAGGAAAAAAAAAAAGAATCGGAGGAAGAGAGAAACGAAAAGAAGGAAATAAAGGAATGAGCGAGCATGTTGTTACCTCTAAAATTAGAGCGACGAGAAGAAGAGAAGGGGACTGCTCCTTATAGAGCTTGCAACGCGGAGCTTGCGGCCAGGGTTAGCAAACTGGCATTTTCTCTTTCCCGCCTCGAAGTATCGGATTACTTCGAAAACGCGTCGACGCGCCCTAACTCGGTCCATTCAACTTCGGCTTTCTTCTCGTTTTTCTCTCCGCGCGCAAGGTGCTTGCATTTTTCCATTTTTTTTTTTTTTCCGATCGCTTTTACGTGTGTCCGCACCTCGTTATATCACGCCGACACGTTTCTCCTCTTCCTTTTTTGTCGATCTCTTCCGCTCTTCCTCTTCTTCTTCACGCACTCACAACCGTTCAGACTCTCACTCCTCGCATTTCTCTAAATGATCGTTTCTTTCTAGCAATTTGCAAGTGATTGTGTGAGTAATCGAAACGAGAAATTGATCGCGTAAATTATTCGCGAATTGACTACCTTGACTGTATTATTTGGTGATTGCGTACACGTGTGTCTTGCGAATTGTGAGATATGGCGTATTGAGTGCGGAGGAAAATGAAAATGTTCGCTTTTCAAGTCGGGTTTGAAGATGTTGAGGGAGAGAAGAGAATTTTTTTGTTTTAAATTCACAAAGTTTGCGAAATAATAATTTGCAAATAAAATAGAATACGTTGCAATACGTTGTGGAATAAATTAATCAGTATTTTGTTTGCGAGAATTGCAAGTGCAGTGCTTTTTTGTGCTACATACAGTTTTTACGAAATCAACGTGGTTTTTTTTGTTTTTTAAATTTTTGTATACAATTTTTAATATCGAAGAATATGCGTCTCTCGCGTCTCTTTTTTTTATTCTTGTGTGTGTCGCGCGTCCATCTTGTACATTTCATAACCGATACATCTTATTTTTGTGTTGCAGCACTTTAAATAGCCGCCAACATGTCGGACGACGAGGACCAATACTCGTAAGTGATTAAAAAAAACAAAAAAACAAAAAAACATATTTAGTAATATATTAATTAAATTCCCATCTCTCTGGAGATCAATTTATCGATCGGCTATTACATTATTTCGTTATGCGTAAAATATTTCATCGCGTTTATTTTGAAATCGGTGCAAGTCCAACCTTGGAGACATTGTGCGCTTTAATAATAAGCGAGTCTTTCCAAATGAATTTTTAACAGCAAGGTGTTGGAAGGAGAGGATGAAAAATTTTAAAACAGCCAAAACAACTTATGCTACTAATCTTTTATTTGCTTCTCTCTACAATTTTTTAATTTCACGAGAAAACCGTGAGACTTGCATAACTTTCAAAATACATGTTTCATGTGGTAATTAAATTTCTATGTGATATCGCTGTTCTCCGAGATGAATCAGAATGCGAGAGTAGATGCATTATCAGTGTCAGTGAGAATTTTCAGATTTTTCTTTCGAAGGCAGGATCGTCACATGCTCGTTGTGAACATTACGTAAATTATGTCCGAACAAAAAGTAAATATAAACGTAAGGTCAAACAGTGATCTGTTAGCTTCGTCGTGTTCCCAACTGTGTCGTTCTGTGCACACCATCACAATCTTGTCTAACTGTGTTGTCTCAAATGTCGAATTCCCTTGTGTATTACGTTTTTTACATAATTAGTCGCACCTGTTCAAGCTCTTTAATAGAAAACAAAGATAAAAAATTTCGTTGATTTAATTATCGTTATTTAATTATGATCTCACATAAGTACTTGACTATTCTATTTTCTTTTTTTTTTATACGTCTTAACTTCACACAGTTCCAAATTTCACCAAACAGTTTCTTGTCTTTTAAATTCGCAAATGAATTATTTTAAAGGTAATTAAAACCTGATGTAAGAACTCGCACACTCATTATTACAATAACAAGCACACGAAAACTATATACTCGCAAGAATAAAAATTTGCTTGAAGTAGAAGCGAAAGCGCTTTGAACAATCTCCCCTCTCTTTGCCCCCCCCCCCCCCTTCTCCCCGGGTACTCTGTTTGTTTGTACGATTTGAACGAATCGCCCACCCTTGTGTCCACCCTGACTAACTAGACTTTTTCCGTTTTCTCTTTTGCAGCGAGGAGGAGGAAGTCGAAGAAGTGTAAGTGTTTTTTTCCTATTACGTCAAGTTTCCTCAGATCCCGCTTCTGAGATATGTTTTATCCTTCTTTACGTTCGTGAAGAAAACCTGTATTATTTTTTTTTCATTTCAGGAAGTAAGTTTCTGAGGCTTGTTACTACGAGCGTAAAATGTAGCTACTACGAGGACGCGTTGCGAAATTCAGATCTCGCGTCGAGCTGCGAATTTTTTTTTTTTTTCACCAATTAGAAACGAATAGTTACCTTTAACCAGAAGAATCATCTGTAAGAGATATTTTGTGTCGCGAGAATGTAGCAACGTACGCGAATTCGTAAGATGTACGGGACTTTTCAGGAAATCTGATGTGATCCGCAACATTTTTTATTTTAATATCGTTTTACAATTGTTCGAGAATTTTAGTATTAGAATAATTTTTCATCCGCATATTTCTCTTTTTTTTTTTTTTTTTTTAACTGACATTAATGCGTTTTTTGATTTACGTAAAAGTTGGCTGACGAATAAAAATTAAACAAAATTGATGTAGACGTAGGATGATATGTAAAAATGTAGAAATGCACGAGGAAGTAGCGAGTAGTCCCGAAAATTACATACATACGGAAGGTGTTTCTGTTCTTTCTTTGATTTACAAACTCCGTTTTTTTTCTTTGTTTGTTTATTCACTCCCTATCTCTCTCTGTCTGTGTGTATCTCCACATACAACACACAAACCAACCAATCAATCAATCAATCAAACCAACCACCACCATCACTTGTCGTCGGCTAATCGACCCCCGCGCGGTACAATACAAAAATTGTCGAAATCAAAGGCAGCCGGAGAAGAAGACCGAGTAAGTTTTGCACACGACAAAAAAGCCTTTTCTAATTTTTTTTTCGGCAAATAAATGGTGTACGCATTATCTCGTCGATGTCGTTTTTTTTTTTTTTTACTTTTTTTTTTTCTTAATTTTTTTTTTACTTCCGTTGTCTAATCACTGTTCTGTCTTTTGTCATCGCTGTATAATAATTGTTCGTCCGTTCTCTATCTGTTGTACATCTCTTTTTACTTTGTTTTCTTCATCTCACATGCGTTGTGCCGCCGCCGCCGCCGCCGCTGCCGCCGCCGCAGTTGTTAATTTTTGCATAGATTTTTGTATAGCGATACACTTGCTGGCTCTCTCTCTCTCTCTCTCTTACTCTCTTACTCTTTCATTTTTTCGCTCCTCTTTGTCTGTTTTTCTTTCACCTCTTTTTTCGATTTTTCTCATTTTTCTCCATATTTTCTTTTTTTTTCCTATCATCTTTTTCTTCTCTTCTCCTTCTTCTTCAGTACATGATGGATATAAAAAAAAGGGATAATTTTTACGAAGGAAGAATGCTACCACGAAATGGTTTCCATATCAGCGATATATTGAAGCGATTTCTTGCGATATTCTTCTTTTCGGTGTCTCCGCGCGCGTTTCAGGTTTTGTAAAAAAATATAGTTTTTTGCCCTTTTTCCCTCCCCCGCCCCTCGGTGTATTCGCTGTCTTCTCAACGTCTGTCGTGTGTCGTGTCGCTGTTTTTTTTTGCATCGATGGTTAAACGACAAAAAATGAAAGGCAACAACGCTATGACGCTTTTTTTGTGTACAGGCGATACACGCACACAACAATGTGAACCTCACACGTGAAATCATACACACGACACATGTCCACCTTGTATACAGAAACACTTCAACTGTGAATTCACCACATCGCACACTCTGTCTCTCACACACCCCACACGTTACACGATTACAGCAAAAAGATCTCACCCGCTCTATGATTTCCTTCGTGTCTATCTTGTCGTGTCTCTGTCGCCTAATCAGCCTCTGTTGTTCGCACTACACAGCAACTGGACAACAAAAAAAAAAAAAAAAACCCAGTTTTGCAAAAAGCTACGAGATCTCCGAAAGAAAACGACAAACCGCTTGATTGAAAGTGCAAAATTCATCTCAGGCAGTGTACACGCTCGCAATAAGCGCCTAAAAAAAAAAAATTGATCGTCGTTTTCACGGATTTAGTTTGCATAAAAAAAAAAAAAAAAAACAAAGAAGATGCAATTTTTGGAGACGAGCGATACCAATTTATATTTTATATACGTAATAATTATTAATTACGCGCGTGCAGAGCTTTGTGCAGTCTTATGTAAGCGAATGTGATAATCACACACACGACTTTATTAATGAATCTATACTTTCTTTTTTTTTATAGGGGTAGAGCGTCCCAAAAGTAAGTTGAATATCGAGGTGTTTAAACGTCAATAATACAACCCCTCCCCCCTGTTTTTACAGGCCGTTCTTTCGTTCCTCCCTCGCCCCCTCGAGCTGGTTTCTCTGACGTCGATTGAATCAGTTTCGTTTTTTTAGGAAACGGACGAATGTTTTTTAATAAACAAAGAAAGAGATTTCTTGGAATGAAATTTAAACACTTTCTACAAAAGAAGCCGCAAAGATTCTTCGCGCGATCGAAGAGACGCTCTAGATTGTTCGAATTGTTTTTCAAAAGAATTTTGAAACGCGCGATGTAAAAATATCTTTTGGAGATTCTGTGAAAAAGCTCCAAAATGTGATGTCAATCTGCCCGACGTCCGCGAAACCGGCCGTTTACAAATCTTGGAATTTGCATTTGAACGTGACAGGAATGAGATTGAAGAAAACGCGTTCGCGGGCGGGGTCGTTTCGCAGGATGTTGCGCGTTTATATTTAAACATTTACGCTGTAAATCTGCCAATTACCTATCTATGCATGAGAAGAGAAAATTTCTTGTTTGCGAGAAATATATGGGCGCGAGACGAGAGATAAGGCGCGCGCGATCATTGGCCCTGCGTGTTGAGAAAATGCGCGCGGATACGATCCGGCGCACACACGGTTTCTGAAAATGGCAACGCGCGCGGGCGTGTGAATAACGTCCGTTCTTCAAATATTATAAAATATTTTACGCTGGCGATTGCATAATGCCAACGTGTTACGATACTTGAGCCGTTTGGGAGTCTGCCAGACGTTCATAAATGTACGCACAACAACGTAACACGGTTTATTCTAAGGCCGACGTATGCTCAAAACCGTACCACGCCCCGATGCGATCCCGTTAACGGTTGGCTCTCGCATGCGGCGCATAATGCGCATATTTAATTATTTAGCAAATTGTTTCCGTTTCGCGAAAATCACTAACTACAATATTTGTCACCGCGAGTAATTCGATTCCGCTCGTGTGTGTGCAAAATTGTTCGTGCTCGGATCGCGTTTCATTCGATTGCAACTTCGTGAGAAGAGTTTCACATTGCGCGGGGGCACCAAGTGGAAATAAGCGTAATTAGTCGCGACAAAAAAACGAAACGTTTTCGGGATCTCAATTCTGTCAGCGACATGTCTAATATATAATTCACTTGTCAGTGTTCGAAGCTCCTTTTTTCCCCTCCCCCCCACCCTCGTATTACGTTTTTTTTTCTTTTATATCTTGTTCGCATCTTCGCGTGTCTTTTTTTTCTCTGTTTCTCTGATTAATAACGACATTAACGAATTGTACATAATCACGTCTGTTGTTTCACGTCGGAAGTGATGTGTCATGTCCTTGTTACACATCACGAGACTCTATCTCGTTTATTTGTGTCTCTCTCTCTCTCTCTTTTTCTCTTGAGTTTTTCCTTTATTAATTAAATTGACTTTGCGCCATGATTGATCGACTTGCAAGCAGTAATCATGTAATACCCCACATCCCCGGCCAATCCCATTGTACGTACAGAAAATACGTAATACATGTTTATATATTCTGATAACATATATTAAATATATCTCTTGTCAACAATATAAATTGTTTATACAAAGATATTGATCTCTCTGTATTTCTCTCTCTCTCTCTCTTTCTCTCTCTCTCTCTATCTTTCTTTTTCTTTCTCTCTCTTTCTCTTTCTCTCTCACATAATTTCCTCACGTTCACGATTGTTGAAATTGCGTTCTGACGAATTTAATTTCTATTTTATTTCAAAAAAGAAATCGCGCGAAAGTCAAATATTTTGTAAAGTTTTTAATCATTTCGATGACACACCCCGAAACACGTATTTACATCGTATTTCTATATCGTATGTCTTTCATGTCTCTCTTCTGATCACTCGAATCCTCGCAATTGAGTAACTCATTCAAGACAAGTTATATGGGACTCCTCTGATCTAACGCCTTCTCCTGAGATTCGCTGCGGTGCGCACTTTGGTTTCTTCTTTCTACACGCTTGCACCTTACTCGCCTTTCTATCTGCATTTTTTTTTTGTGTTTCTTCCCTCTCTCTTTTTTTTCTCTTCCCCTTCCCTTCACACGTTTCCTCTCTTTCGCCTTCTTCTCCTTATACCGCTGATTTTTTTTTTCTTACTCTTTCTGTTACATCTGACCGATGTATTTATCTATCTGTCTGATTGTTCCGCCCAATGTGTTGTCTGTGTGTGTGTGTGTGTGTGTGTGTGTGTGTGTGTGTGCGTGTGTGTGTGTGTATATACACGAGCGGCGTTTGTGAATAATGTGCGGGAGAAAATGTTGGATGGAGTTGTGAGTTGTAATAAATAAAGATGGGGGATGAGATGGACGCGCGTAAAGAATCGCGTCCGCACGCACACACACGGAGTTTCTGAAGGATCTCTTCAGAGATCTTTCAGAGAACGGAAGGCTCAGCCGTCGTAATCTAAAGAGAGTTACTTTTCTTTTCCGGCCTTCTTCAGGGAATCTGGCGAGAATATCGAGTTTATGAAGGTGAGTGTGAACTCAAACCGGTGTTCGAGCAGTGCCCACGCAAACCTCCTTTGCGCTGTTAAAATTTCTTTACTTTCCTTCTTCGCGGTGTTGAATTATTTGCAAAGATATAAGTAAAACTGTGTGTTACTTCCCGTTTGTTTGTTTTCCGCGCATTGGGGAGTTACTTGGGGAGCTCTGGCACAATATTGAAACTGGCGTAATCATAAACGTAAAATCGCGCGCAAATGACGTGACTAATGGACGTTGTTGAAATATTCAGAGACAAGAACAGAAAAGAAGTGACCTCGACGAACAGCTCAAAGAATACATAGCGGAATGGCGAAAGCAGAGAGCCAAGGAAGAGGAGGAGTTGAAGAGATTAAAGGTACGACACTTTTACATCTTGTATTTTTTTTTTTTTTTATCATTTTATTTATGTTTGAAACATTTATGATATGTTTATATTATTCTTTGTTTTTCCTGTGTAACGTCTTAAGACGTCAATAGATTGAAGAAAACGGTGTTTTCAGGAGAAACAAGCAAAGCGCAAAATCACTCGCGCGGACGAGGAGAAGAGATTGGCTCAGAAGAAGAAGGAGGAGGAAGAGCGTCGCCAGCGTGAAATTGGTAAACGTCTCAGTGATTTTCTTTCTTTCTTTTTTTTTTTTTAGAAGGAAAGAAGTTGATCGAACGTGTTTGACGATTTTCAGAGGAGAAGAAACAACGTGACATCGAAGAGAAGAGAAGGTACGCGTATTTGTTAGTTATTGATGCTTGAACAAACACTTTCGTTGCGTTTCCCCAAATGTTCAATCATATTTTTTGCTCTTATCAAGGCGCTTGGAGGAATCGGAAAAGAAGCGACAAGCTATGATGCAAGCGATGAAAGATCAGAGCAAAGCAAAGGGTCCAAACTTCACCATCACCAAGAAGGATCTTGCGGTACGTAGCAAACGCGCTGCCGCTTTGCAATCAATTTGATTTGACATCTTTGTAATGTTCCTGTTACATCGTCACATTACAGGGCAATCTTACATCGGCGCAACTCGAGCGCAACAAGACGAAAGAGCAACTCGAGGAGGAAAAGAAAATCTCTCTCAGCATCCGCATCAAGCCCCTGGAAATCGATGGTCTATCCATTGACAAGCTTCGTACTAAGGCCAACGAATTGTGGGAGGCCATAGTCAAACTCGAAACCGAAAAGTACGATCTGGAGGAGCGGCAAAAGCGTCAGGACTACGATGTAAGATTTTGCGAGAGAAAAATTATTTGTTCTAATGTTTTGAATTTTGAAGTTAGTAAAAAAAAAACAATGCACTTATATATTTTTTTTCTTACATGCATATTTCGTATTATTTTTTTTTTTTTATTACGTAACTTTGCATAAACGGAAAGAAAACACGCTGAGCGTGATTTGTTTGGGGGAACAGATCGGCTCGCGTGTGGTGGTGTAATTATAGCCGCTGTTGTTTTTCAAGCTACATTGATAAATCGATATTACCATTTTATCTTAGCTTAAAGAGCTGAAGGAACGTCAAAAGCAGCAACTAAGGCACAAAGCTCTGAAGAAGGGTCTCGACCCCGAGGCTTTAACTGGCAAATATCCCGTACGTAATTTACGCTTAGAAGAAATAAGGAAAAAAATTAAGAGAGATAAAACGACATTTAATCGAATCGCTTGTTTTACAGCCGAAAATTCAAGTCGCCTCCAAGTACGAACGTCGCGTCGATACCAGGTCCTACGACGACAAGAAGAAACTTTTCGAGGGTGTAAGTACAGATGTTTTATTTACTTCTCTGGAAAAAAAAAAAAAATAACGCGCGCGACAAAACTCTTCTCGCTGGTCACGACGACGTCCACGACATGCGCGGGGAGGGCACGGTTTATTTTATTCGGTCAGGGTGTAAATTGCGCATAACGAGAGAGAGAGAGTTTCCTTTTCTCTCTTTGTTTCTAGTTTTCTTTTTTTTTTTTTTTTTTAGATTGAAACCGCTTTTGTAGCGCAAATTTTTTCTGAAGGAACTAGTTTTATCTTTACTCCCGATTGAAAGGTCACGCGAAACGTAACGCGATGATACTCTTGTGTTTTTTTATGTTTTCACTTAGCCGACTAAACGGTCGAGAGAGAGATAGCTCTGTCAACGTTTGTTCAACTGTGAAACAAAAGAAATGAACGAAAAACAGTGGAGTGTAAAATACACACTTCACTCGAGAGCGAAGAATTCGATTTAATTCCGAAATTTCGACCTCACGTTATTTTCACATGCAAATCGGTTTTCACGGTAGTACACGCACCGTCGGTGTCGGCAAACACACACACACACACACACAACGGTGTGGGAACGAGAAGTTTTTGACACGATGTAACAAAAGAAAAAAAACACGTGATAAAAATCCACACGCGTAAAATAAGATACATATATCAAATTTACAAAAAAAATAAAAAATAAAAAATAAATAAATAAAATAGT
>QVNX01001579.1:0-15755 GCA_014825495.1 Pseudomyrmex sp. PSW-54 | reverse complement strand
ATGTACTCAATATTACATAATATGGTGTACAGTTTGTTATTTTTAATAATATAATTTGCATGTCACAATGTGCCCCGGTCTCCCCTACAATATCTTTAAAAGCATGCAAAAATATATTTAAAAACTTATTAGCTTATTCCTATATTACATACGCATATATTTGTTGAATACAATAAGATAAAATATTGATAAGTGCAGCGCACGATACGTTTTTTTTTAATGCACAAATTAAATTTTTTTGATATTATCTGGAAAGAGAAAGAAAGAGAAGAGAGACGAACAAGTACAACGAATTACGTTTTATGATGATGTTTCCTTCCTATTTCCAACCGTGTTGTTTTCATACTGAGACTTGCACAATAACATAATACAATTTGAAAATAGCTTATTATTCGTATCTCGTTGCGTCCGCTACGAAAATTATATTTGCTCTGCATTATTCGAGCCGGCACCGAATAGGTACACACCATTTTCTCAATCATTTTCTTGCATCACGCGTGCGCGCACGCGCTTATAAAATAATGCTGTTATATTTGCGATAATAATTTCTGAAATAATTCTCGATATTCGGTCCGCTGAATTATTCGAAAAACGATTTACATGCGGAACGACCTCGTTTTATCGGAAATGACAAAAGTCCGTATCAACATTTCTCGATCTCTAAACTCAGTATTTCTTCGGCATTCTTTGCGCAGTTTTCAATCTTTATCGAGATCGTCCGATTTCGGAGTTCAAAGCTAAAAGGTCACTGACGGAATGAAATTAAGGGAGCTCAATACTGAATTAGAAGAAGTTCAAGGATTTATCAAGGATTAACTCTCGCACGCTGCAACTGCAAGTCCCCAGGCGCCGCTCGTTTCCCCAAGTCGACCTCGCCATCACCATTCTCAGCTCTAAGTCTTCGACACAGAGAGAGAGAGAGAGAGAGAGAGAAACTTTATGTAGGTTAAGTAGAATCATGATCTGCGCCTTGTTCGAAGGATTTAGAGGTCAGGTGTAGCCGGCACACGCTACGGATTTATAAAAAGAAAGAAAGAGAGAGAAAGAAAGAAAGTACGTATTCCAGTAAAAGCGAGTACGTTATTGTCAGAATATAGAAATCGTATTAGCGAAGTTAATTACAACGAAGCGGCAAAATTTGCGCGTTGAATTTCGCGCACATCTCGCCTTAAATCTGTAACAAAGATCGATATATAGGAATTTGTTAGTAAAAATCCATCATAAATATTCCAGCAAGATAGCGTTTCGCAGACGAAATATGAAGTTTATCGAGTTACAAATAAGAAACATAAGAGAAAGAGAGAAATCCCAAATTATGAAATATATGGAACTTGTTTGAAAAAACTTTTTGGCGCGTGCAACGCCAAAGTCCGACGGCTTGTCGCGTGCATTTACGATGACAACGCCTCGCTAGCCAAGATCGAGGAGATAGGAAAATCTACAGCGACCAGCTTGAAAGGATCGATAGTCAAGCTCTCAGTATTACTGTCTGGCAGATTTATGCTGGTAATATCTGAAGCATTAGCCGTTTGACGTATTGACGATCGTAAAACTTGGAGTCGCGCGAAGAAAGAGGCTATCTCTCATTCGGAAACTGATAATACATCAGATTCCGCGTCTTTCCCGGTGAGCGCGAGTATGTCTGGTCTAACTGGTAATTTGCATGCTGTAAGTACACGGAACACATCGCGCGCGTACTCTGCAAGTAAAACTCATTCAGGAATAGTGACTCGCCGATCGCGAAAGACTTTCCATACACACGAACGTTGCTCGCGCGCAACGTAACGAGATACACAACGAGATATATCTAACGACCGCGATTATTCACGGCACGCACGTGAAGCGCTCATAAAACATAGAGAAAGTTCAATACATACAGTAACGTTCAAGTTACAACAAACTTCGTCCATCCGTCGATCGATCGCTGGCTAGCTTGTCGGTCAACAACGCCGCGCGCAAAACATTATGCAAACAAGCCACTTCCTATGTTCTTCGAGTATTATCGTTTTATTGAAATTTTATAATTAATGCAGATCACTCCGAAATGCGCATTGTGTTTCAGAAATAATTTGTTTAAAGAGAATATTTCCGTTTTGTATTTGTCGAAAACGTATCTGGAAATCTATAAGTACTTTTCAGTACTTACAGATTTTCAATACTTTTTGGAAAATTGTTCGTGACACGTAACGACGCGCAAAGTGACTCTAACTTGTCGGTGTCGCACTGATCATTTTATACCATTTCTCTTTAAACATATAACCGACTTACGGTTCTGTATCTTCTAAGAAATATATGCATCAAATATAAAAAACTTAAAGGTAAAGCAAAGATTGAAAATAAAAAATTGTCGTTAAAGAAGAAGGAAAACTAGAAAGAACAACTAGATAAGATAATACATAAACCTTAGAGCGTTTTCATAATGTGCTTCTTGCCCATGATTGTTGATAAACTGCGCAAATCAGCTTCGACAGAACTTTATATCAACGTTCTCTTACAACGGCGGGGACAACGCCTCCGCATCGCGATCTCCCATCGCCATTTACCGCTTTTCAGCCAACGTTTAAACGAGTTCGTTTGATTAGTTTAATGGTTCGTTTGGCTTTACGCCTCTCTCGCTGAGTGTCATCGAAGTCTCTTTATCCTGCACCTCTCGGAACCCGAATATTTTATCTGAACCTGCTCGAGCCATTCGACGCCGATTATCTATTTTCTGTCGTTGGCCGGCTGATAAAGTCCCTAAATAGCACGGAAGTAATTTTTATGATTACCGAGAAGATTTTACTCAAAATTAGTTCTAGATTATTCAGAAGGATTTGATTCTTCGCGGAGTTATATATGGGCATGCATGCATGTGATCATCGAACAAAGCAGATCAGATAACACACGTTGACGCGTGTTTTCACGTTAATTATAGGGTCAATTACAGAGTCAGTGATTTAAGAGCAAAACTTTAAAACCGCGAGAGACTTTATCGCACGCGTAAAATCTTTAGCGTGTGCTCAAATCCATCTGTATCAGTCTTGTGATACTCGTTCGAGCTGCATGACGGCAAATATAACGAGGTTGCAGTGTATCGGGAAAGAAAGTTTTAAATAGAAAAATTTTACGACCTATATCCTCGCAATTTTGATGCTTGTTAACTCCTAAACGCTAAGAACCCACATACATGTAAAAGCTTCACGGAACTGTGAAAAAAGTATTTCGTGATAAAATTTTCAAGAACACAGAACAGAAGTGCAACACGCAGGTTTTCTCATTGCTGCGGATAAATAATTAATACGCAACAAAGTTTTGGTCTTCTGTGCCGTATGCGACAGTTCTTCTCGAGTACCATTTTCGTAGTGACTTGCGTAAATTCTTTAACATGTTTGTTGCCACTCTATGTTATGTTATTTTTGAGCCGTGTGTATTATTGGTTTTAATTTTAATACCTATAGCACTTTAATGTCTCATGAAAAAATTACGAATCGAAACAATTATGCAAATTTCCTAACCTCAAACAATGTGCTTCTGCGATGCCTGTCACTCAAATCACATGTAAAGCCGCTAGAGCCTACAGAATTAAATCTATCTTTGCACAACGTACACGTAGGTGACACATGGGTTGCATTCCGATATTCACTGCCAGTACTGAAAATAAATCTATAGCACATGTGACATGAAGTATAGATTTTTAGTACTGGCAGTGAATATCGGAATGCAGCTACGGAAAGGATAAGATGTCAATGTCATATATGCGTTGTCGATACAGAACGTTTTAAACAACGCTTTAAAAAGTAATTGGGCACCTAGAAAGTCGCACTTCCTAAACTATTTGTCACGCGAACAGAGAGCTATTTGAACGTTGTATATATATATATATATATATATAATATAATATTAAATATATATATATCCACATCTGGCGCACGTATATTTATCGTCGTTTGTCTCTTCGCGGTTTCGATTACGCGTGTTGTTTTTTGAGACGAAAAGTGCGGACGACACTTTGAAAGTTTTAAACCGTCAGGTCGCGCCAATGGCATCGTACCAGCCGCGACGCGGCTTAATGGCACATCTTTTACATAGACGAGGCAACTCTGGTCATACTTCGTGAATTCGCGACTTTGATCCCTCCTGCTAAATCTTCTCCGACCCCCTTCCCTTTACGCCGCTTTTTCTCTTTCGCAACTTGCAGAACTCAATTTCTATCCAGAATATGCGAGGAACATACGGCAAACTTTTTCTCATGGATGCACCGAACGTTGCCTTCGCAAATCTATCAACTTTGAGATGTATCAAGAGGAGAAATTTGTAAACCATTTATTTATGACGGAATAAAGTTTGAAAAAAATGTACATTTGGAAAATGCGTCGTCTCGCGGATGTAATCTCTAATTCGTTACTTTTCTGTTGATTTATTCCGCGCCATTTTATTCTCGTGTTAGACGTAATGCGTTTTTGCTTATATATTTGATGCCTTCGAAACCGAAGATAAAAACTAATACCAAACTGAAAAGCAAAAAAAAAAAAAAAAGAAAAAAACAAATCTGATACTCACCTCAAGTCCCCTTTTTGCAGAGAAATCTCCTCGAAGACCAGACGAATTCTTTCCTTCAATCTGAAACAAAATTAACATACCGAATTAACTTCACGGCTAGCGAATTTTTCCGAATAAATACGTTACTACACATCATACCACTTAACTCACTGCGCGAAAGCTTTAAGTTTGAACGCCAACAACTCGCGGTGGTAAAGTCTGTGTTTTTATGAATGCAGAAATATTATTACATGCATTTTTCGTCCGTACCGCGCGTTGCGGCTCGTGGTTTATCCTGTACCTTGCGGTACTAATGAAAGATGAGCGGAAGCTGTAATTAATTTCGTTATAAGCGCAACCAGCGTATGAATTTGTTAAAACAACCGCGGCAGCGGCTGCAAACAACGGTTATGTGGCACGGACCAAATCTCTTTAGGAAAAAAAAGATTTATCGCTGAACAACAGAGAAGTGTGCTATCTTTAAAGCCTGCAGTGAAAAAGTTTGTGTATGGTCAAACACAATGAAAAATATATATTTACTCGCTTTCTTTGTAATGTTTTTTGTTGGTTTCTCTCTCTCTCTCTCTCTCTTTCTTTCTGTTAAGTTCTTTCTTGCACGCCAATGACACATCAAGAGAAAATCACCGTAGCAATCACTGCGCAACAAAAGTGAGCGCTATCGAGTATACAGTATGTATAGTACTTATATGTATGGAGCGAGTGTCATAAATGTCTATATATGTGTATATACAGAGTGTTCGGTAATTACCACTCGTAGACAGGTAGAAGGGGTTATTCTGAATCGAAAAGTCTATATATCACTTTGCAAGATTCGCAATAGTTAACGAGATGTTAATTAATAAAGATCCGCGAATGAGCGTGCACCCACGTGCGTAATGAGAGCTCAATCTTTCGCACGCTCACGCTGTAGCAACAGAATGGGAAAAGCTAATATAAATAGCATATAATATACATAAAAATCAATAACTATCGACGCCTAAACATGAAAGTATAGATCGTATTTTTTCATTGCATGAAATAAATAAGTCTAACGTCAAAATGTGTCGAAAATAAGTTTGTTTTTATTTAATTATTTGTTTACGGGAAGAATATTATAAGACAAGAAGAAAAATAATAAATTACATATATATATATATATATATATCATGTATATGTATATTATGTATATTATATGCTATTTATATTAGTTCCTTCCATTCTGTTGCTACGGCGGCATGAACGCGCGAAACACTGAGCTGTCATTACGCACGTGGGTGCACGCTCATTCGCGGATCTTTATTAATTAACATCTCGTTAATTATTGCGAATCTTGAGAGATGATATAGATTTGATTCAGAATAACCCCTTCTGCCTACGAGCGGTGTTCGAGCACCGGATACACTGTGTATACATAATGTACAGGGTGTCTGACAAAAAATGAATAAGCCAAAGTGTGTAGGTAGATCGGATCAATCTGAACAGAAAAGTTATTTACACCATTTTGCAAAATTCGCAATAGTTATTGAGATATGAATTAATAAATGTGAGCCAATGAGGGGACAATGATCGGACTCTATTGGCGTGCACGATTATCAGCTGTAAAGAAAAATGACTTACTTCATGCAATGTTTTAGCAACAAGAGGCGGAGTAAATAAACAAGCGATTCAGCTTCTTGCGATCGGACGATATTCGGGTGGTACGCAACGAGCAGCGGCGAGCGAGGAATATCGCTGCGTATCGTCCGATCGCAAGAAGCTGAGTCGCGCCACGCTTGTTTGTTTATTCTGCCTCGCGTTGCTAGAATATTGTATAAAGGAAGCCATCTTTCTTCACAGCTGATAAGCATGACAGAGTCCGGACCATTGCTTTCCGCGCGCTCATTGGCTCACATTTATTAATTAACTATTCAAGAACTATTGCAAAATAATACATAACTTTTCTAATCAGATTGACGCAATCTACCTTCACACTTTAATTTGATCAAAATTTTTGAGACATCCTGTATATACTCAAGTGTCTGAAAAATTTTGGCCAAAGTGTGAAGATAGATTGGATCATTCTGAACAGAAAAGTCATTTCATTAGTTCATCAGTAGTTTATTTGCAAAATGCACAATATTTATTGAGTTATTAATTAATTAATGTAAGCCAATGAGCGCGTGATAAGCGATGGTTTGGATTCTATAGGCGTGTATCATTTTCAGTTGTAAAGAAAATCGGCTTATCTTATGCAATGTCCCAGCAACGAAAGACGGAGCAAACAAGCAAACGATGACATAGTTTTCTTGCGATCAGCTGATTGTGACAACTGAAAAACGACATGAAAATCAGCTGATCGCAAGAAGCTATGTCACACGTTGCTCGCTTGTTTGCTCCGTTTTTCTTGCTAGGAAGTAGTACGTTCATTGCATGAAGTAAGCTATTTTTCTTTGCAACTAAAAATTATATACACTCACATAATCATCACTTCTCTTGCCCTTAATGACTCACGTTAATTAATTAAATAAATAAATTAATAATTTAATAATTTAAGTAATAAATAACTTAACATTAAATTAATACTTCAAGAAATATTACGAATTTTGCAAAATAATAAATGACTTTTCTGTTTATCTATTTTTATACTTCGGCTATGTCAAAATTTTTCAGACACTCTATATACAGAACTCGGTAGCTTTATAGCAACCCGACATGACAACCGGACAATGTTACGTTGACAACTGTGAGACATATAGGACTGCGCACGCTACTTTAATACAATTACTGCAATTAAGCAGTGATCTGCAATACTACGGAAATCACATTCGCGCATATTTGGCGCCGCGATTAAATTCATCACGATTGAGCGATGTTCTGACTTCGTTAACTATTTCCTTTGATCAACTGTGCACGGATCAGACGTTCACCGAAACCGATGAACTGTGTAACTTTATGTAACATGAACGTATACAGCTACAGATACACCGAATACATGTATATGCGCACACACAATTACGCGCAGACACAATTAAACTGGACAAACCAAAAATATAAAAAAAATATAAAAAAAAAGAGAAGAAAAAGAAATATATATTTTCTGGCGCGTTTCTCGCACAATTAATAGTATCTTTTGTTAACATTTTGTCGATCAACACTTACGAGTTACATTTTCACACAAATCACATACACATCTAGCCTGCATATAGTATAATACTAGCGTGTGTTGTTTTGCAGTCGACTAGAAAAGAATAGTAGCGCTTCCTGCAAGCAATCATACTAAGAACTTGCCACTTTTTCCCCTCTCTATTCGGAACGAGAAATGTGCAGCTTTTATGTTGCTGTATGTTGCAAAACGGCTTGCGACAAATATAAACTTTTGGTGGCCACCGTTACAAGGAGCTCGAGATGAGGAACTACGAAAGTTGAGCCGGACGAGGAAGCCGGAAAATTTCTGATGACGGGAGATACCGCGACGGCGATGTTGGAACCAAAATTCAACGTGAACTAATTAAAACTAGTATCTGAAGTTTTAACAATATATGAAACAAAACATCTTTTTTTGACAAATATATCAAGAGACACGGTAGTGCCTCGCGCCAAGTTCACGCGCAACGAAGTGGCGCTCGAATTGCGCGAGGCGCATCGTGCCTCTTATACACGAAATTCAGGTAATGAAAGAGAGCGGAGATCTTCACAAAGCAATATTCCAGTAACGACTGAACCGATCAATTTCGTTTTAGTCTTAATCGATTCAGAATAAAACATTTGAAATAAATTTTTTTGCGTTTTTTTGGTCTGTGGCTTCTGAACGGAGATAATGGAAGATAAACAAAAATGTGTGTGAAATTTACATTCAGAAACGTCATTATGGTCGTTGTTTTTGTCGTCGTGCGACCAAATTGTGTGCATGTTCGTATGCCTGCTATGAGATAGCATACATATACGAGCGCATTGAAAAAAGAAAAAGAAAGAAAGACAGGAAGTGTAAGTTAGAAAAAGAAAGAGAGAATCAAGAGGCACGACAATGCCTCGCGTCAACTTCACGGGCAACAAAGTTGTAAAACTGTCAGAGTTTACTTACTTTAATGTGAAACTGTTGGCGGATTGTAGGACAAGGGATTGAATAAGAAATAATAGATGTATGTAAGAGAATTTATTGTATTTAAATAAAAAGTGTTTATGAACAGAAAAATCACTCTGGCAACACCTCCGACAGTACCGATCGTTTCGACAATGTTCCTCGCGATATGATGGTTTTGCGCTGGCAACACCTCCGACAGTATCAATCGTTCCGATAATGTTTCTCGCGGCGTAATGGTTTCGCGCTGGCAACACCTTCCGACAGTTCCTCGCGACGTGTTGTTTCGCGACACGTAAATGAAATAAATATGTATCTCATTTTTTTGTTTTGTATTTTCTAAAGTAAACCGTTTTGAAATTTGGCATGCAATAACTACAAACTATATACTTTAAATTTATGAAGTAAAAAATTAATCTGATAAAAAGAACATTAGCTACTTTGCTGTATGCATTATATAAGCACTAACAAGACTATAATCTTTGTTTTCATCATTTGGTTTCTACAATTAGTAGCATAAAAGATTTAAATTGGAACAAAAATTATAGTACAATTCAATAAAAAATGCGTTTACAATATTATTCGATAGCGAATAAAAAGTATAAAATACAACGTACATATTACAAAATGTATATCTTGACAAACTTACCTTTTCAAAAAAGGTAAAAAAAGGCGCGAAGTACACGCACAACACGTATTGTATTTACATTGACTTAAATTAAAAATCTTAACTCAAATTGTTTTTCATTAATTTTACAAAAAAAAAATTAATTTAAGCTTACTGTAAATACTATCAAAAATTTTTTCTCTACAAAATCTATTTTACAAAAAAGTGATATCAAAAAGTAGCACCAAGTCAATGTATGTACGTTATTACATTATTGAAAACAAATATAAAACAATAGAAAGTATGAAATAATTTTACTATATACTACAAATAATTCTTTCTTTCTTTGTCAAGACGTTGCCAAAAAAAAAACTTTTGACAAAAGAAGTGATATCAAAAAATCGCCCCAAGTAAACTTTTGTACGTTATTACGCCAATTAAAAAATCATACATGTGTTATGTGTATTTTATAAAAAAATATAAAATAAATTAATTCTTCACACAAATCCAATTTCTTATTTTCTTCTAATAAAATGTATCTATATCAAATTATACATTTATACAATTTGCTTTTATATATAACATGCTCTCGTTGAGATAATCGAGAACGTTCTCTGATATATTAAATTAGGTGTTAATTATCTATGTGAAGGTTTACGGATTGTCGTCATTAAATGCACTAAGAGGTTAGATATACGTGACGACGGAGATTAGCCGCGGAGATGCATTATATATGGATTAGGCCGCCGGAATAGTAAGCGCGCGCAGGATCTCACGAGATTAGACTAGTTACCTTGCTCGGAAGAGGTAGGAGCACCGGATGTTCTTCGGATACGAAGAGGGATAACGCAATGAGTAGAAATGACCATACTGAGGTGTCAATTGCGAGCTGACGAACTTATAGTCGCACATCGTGCCGGACACCAACAATCCGTCCGTCTCGAATAAGCCTGAAACCAAAGAAGAATCGTCGTTATTTATAAATGCAAATATATTCTAAATATAGAAATTTTGTTATATACGTATTGATTAACTAGTTGTACGCGTTTCTCATATTCCGTTTAAAAGCGTCGCCATAGTAGAACGATTTAGTTTACACCTATCTGAATATCGTTACTAACTTGTGATTAACAAAATGCATAACATCACAATGTATCGGATCGAAGTTAATCTTAATCTCTTTCTTTTTCCTTTCCTCTCGCTCTCGCAAACCAATTCTGCCTCGTTGGCTTCTGCAGTTGTGTGTGTGTGTGCGCGCGCGCGCACACACACACACACACACACACACATATACCTATATATATTAGTGCAACAGCTCGAATCCGTTGTATATACATAGGATTATATACAATATCTCGAGCACACGTTCGAGAGAGATAACGACATCTATGGAGCGAGAGAACACATAGCGTCGGAACGATTTTGTTAAAACGCGAGGAATTATCACCATTTACGTATAAAAAGACCAAAGTTCGGCGCCGTTTTTAAATTGCGCGATTTCTACGATCGTACCGGGCAATTACATTGCTGACTTGCACAATTCAGAATGCCCGAGGATCGTTCTTTTATATTCGAAACAAAAGCAGGAGCGGAAAAAGCGACAGTTTTCCAGAGATAAAATACGGACAGAGAGAGAAAGAGAGAGAGAGAGAGAGAGAGAGAGAGATATGGAACTTCCATGGCTAAAGTGGTGCATCGCGTCTTTTTTCTGCTGTAAATCAGAACTTTTAATTAATTTTATTTGATTCTTAAATGCACGCTTTTTCCTCAGCGCGCGTTCTCGTCTTTTTTCTTCTTGAAGTCCGAACAGATTATTTGCAGTTTAACGTCGATGTGTTCTAAAAGATATTCTGTGTGATCTCATATATACACACTCTCATGCGTATACGATAAGCTATCTCTCGCGGGAGAATCGTACGTGTGCCGGACGCTTGATATCGTCTTGCTATCTGGTGTCATGTTGTGGCTTGCGAGTGTGGTTTACACGAGTAGCGGTTTCTGAGAAAAGATCAGAAAGAAAAGTCAAGAGTTCATTTGGTTTTCAAACAAAATCCAAAACAGAAAATTAACGAAATAAAAAAAGCATTCAAGATTCGAAGAATGTACTATGTATCTGTGATTTTTGTACTTATATTATTTGCTATTTAAAATTGTGTTTATATTCTCGCGCGATAAAATATATTCACCGTTTATACCAATGTTGTTTTATTGCAAAATTTGCTTCCTATTATCTACGTATTTTCTGCTATTTATATCTATATATTCTTTCTATCTATACCTATATTTGCTATAAAGTTTTCTTCAAAACCTAACTCAGACACAGAGTACGCGCGATATGTTCTTCACGAAAATTGTACGTGTATAGCACACTTGATGATGTTAGTCTTCGCTCAGTGCAGTGTCACGTTGCAGATTGCAAGAACGTCTCGTTGCGACAGAAAGCTGAGTATCTGATGCAAGAAGAGCAAGACATTGTTCTCGCCACTGGGATGATGGATCTTTTATATGCTTTTAATTTTAACCTACTTCCATTTTCACAATAAAATTTTCACAAAATCAATTAATGCCTGTGTACGTGTTACACAAAATCTCTATTACGTGTTCCTATACTTTATATAAATGAGATAAAGTTATTATATCACATTTTTCATTTATATATTCTCTTGATAGAAATCAAAGTTTGTTTTGCCCGATATTTAACGTGTTCGTTATTTAACGTTAATCTATCGAACAAAGAGATAAGACACCTATCGTGTGTGGTCGAAAATTAATGACTTGATCTCTCTCGATGCATGTGTGTTTAATACGTGCTGTAATCTCTCGACATTGATTTATTTGAAATTTTTGCGTTATCGGGAAAAGCCGCGCATACGTTTGAATTATGAAACAACTCCGTTGGGATACCAGTCTCAATTACAGATCTATCCAGCGAGTCAAAACTCTCGAAGTCATACTTCATACACACTGACCTGGATCACGCATTTTCGCAAAATATTGCGATGTAACGCGTACTTTATATTTTCCTAATATTTTTTTTGTGTTTTTGCGGTATGTATGTTATGTATGTATTTTAAATATTACTACACAAATTGCGTTTGTTATTACAGTAGAATCTCGTTTATTCAAATCTCTTTTATCCAGAACGACTTGAAGCCTAACCTCTATTATACAAACCGATAGTGTTCGTATAATACAGGTTAGCCCTCGGTTATCCGAACTATCTTGTTCTTTGATCGATTCGGATAAACGAGGTACATTATATAATTTTTATCGATTACGCGAAAATTATGTATAGGGTGATCTGTCCAGTGAACGAACACTTAAGCTACATGTCTATTAAAATTACTATTCAAATATCGTTATTGAATCTTCTGAATACTATTACTGTAAACAAGCTTTTTTATTATTAAGATCAGACATTTCAGAACGCAATTCTAACAATATTTAATATTTATATTCTTTAGTAAAAGTCTGTATAAGATTAAATAAAAAATGGCCAAATGACCAATGAATAAACATGAATTTCTAATGATCAATAGATTCTTACAAATCTGTTATTTATTATATATTTTGTTAAAAAAATGTCTAAACAATGTAACTATAAAAACAAATTTATGATGTACTTAAAATACTAATTGTAGATGTCAAACAAGACTTACTTTGAACTTGTGCGAATAAATCAAATGTAATGACGTGCCGGTTATAGATATAAAGGAAAACGCTTTCGCGAAACATTTGTAGATTTTCACTGAAAGTATTGTGTCAATTTTAACGTCAAATTAAAAAGCATGCTATGTCTTAATTTTTTTTATAATATAGAGCAACGTTCATTCACTGGGGGATGTTCATTTACTGATCAAGTCACTCTATATTATATATACATATTACTGTTTTTTTCGCACTTTTGACATGATTTTGCATAATATGCATTGAAAATTTCCGTTAATTATATTCAGACTTCAAAAATGCTAAATTAAATTTCCGACCGAAAGCACGTCAGAGTGCATCGATATTGGCATCGTCAATTTCCAATTTCTATACAGTGTACTTTTATTTTCACCGCGCGCGTTCACACACTGAGCTTCCAAAGGTGAAACGAGAATACCGACAGATCTTATCTGAATATTTTATAGACGGAATTCGTGCCAGAGTTGACAGGCATAGCCCGATGTTGATACATAAAATTTCACATCACATCCCACGGTCATTCACAGGTAAGATGGCGAGACGTAGATGGAAATATAAAGAGAAAGAAAGAGAAAATGTATTTCCGGCGACGTTGTTACGTTTCAGTGCATCGCTTGAAAGTTAAGAAACTTCTTGCTCGAATCGCTGGAGTTTGAAGCCGTACTCTTGTTAAAGCTCGTTTTATTTGATAGATCGCAACAACCGCTCATCGTGCTTTGATATTTTTGTATAATTTTTGCATTTTTGTTTTAATAATGCAATCTTTCAATGACGTGTCACGATATAAGTAGATAAAAAACTCGGCGATGTAAAACAAAATAATTCATGTTTCTATAAGTATATACACTTTAAATATTTTTTATAAAAGTGAACTTTTCATGAAAACTCAGTCAAATTTTCATCACGTTATATCGTGACGGATTATATTATACAGTCGTATCACAAGCGCGCGCGTATGTGTTCGTACATGTATTATGTATATATGTTACGTCCTGAGCCTTTGGTTACGGTCGGGCTATAGTGGTGGTACGCAACAGACACACTGACATATTCAAGCAAACGTATATTCTATCCCGACACACTCATACAAAGAAAGAAGTCAGGATGCACGGGTCAAGCAAGACAGTTCGGTAAGGGTGAGTCCCAAATGCGCACAGAAACAAACGGACACGGCAAGGTGTGTCAATCGAAGATAGTAAGAAACGGACACACGACGGACTCAATTGGACACAGTTGCAAACGGACACAGTTGCAAACGGACACAGTTTCAATCGGACACAGTCGCAATCAGACACAGTCGCAATCGGATACATTAGTATTAAATCAAGATTGTTTCTTTTGTGTTTTTTTTGTTCGTGTTATAAGCGTGTAGGCAGGAAGGGACTGCGCCCCCTTGCACTCTCCCCAAAAGATATGTTACGTCCGGGACGTAACATATACATTACAATATACATATATATATATATATATATATATATATAATTACAATATATATATATTACAATATATATTACATATATGTATATATGTAATATGTATATATATAGAATATTTTAATAGAAAATTACATGTGGGAGAGGAAAAGAGAGAGAGAAAGAGAGAGAGAGAGAAAGAGACTACGATCGTATATATCTACTATTCTATTGACAATCGAATGTGCAAAGAGGATCAATAGATTCGAGTTCAATTTTACTGCAATGCACCGGAGATCGTGTAGCACGGCATTTTACATTGGCGTCTTACAGCTAGTTTCTCGGTGTAATTCTCTTTGGTCTCGTCTTTGCGCGCATTACTCTCTTGATTTTTTTATGTGAAATTTCCGCGAACGCCGAGTCACTGAGCGCGCGAATGTATCTACCGTACATGCAGCCACACATACCGTATACATAAAGTACACACAAACCAAACTGAGAGAAAACACGAGAGGATGCACTTTCATGGTGCGCGGCTGCGAAGCGGCGCCGTGAAATCTTAAGATTCATCGCAAATTTCGTGCGAAGAAAGCGAGAGAGTATTTGTTGCGACCGCAAATTCTATTTTTTTCGCGAGAAGATGTACGCATGAAGATATTTTTTACTAAATTATAAATGTTTTCTTGTGTTTAACAAGAAGAACAGCGCGATTATTTAAATAGTTTTTGTTAATAATTTTGCACAAACGAGATTGTTTTCTATATATATATATATGAAGAACAAACAGTATTTTCATTTACAGAATCTCCTTTAAAATCCTCTGATATATTTTTTTGACTTGGAAAAGTAAAGTAAGTATACGAACGATAAGGCAAAGATTATGTTTTCTGATATTATTGCCAAGGAAACTTACAATAAAAACCAATAGCTGCTATACAAAGAAAAAACGAAAGAAAGGTCTCTTAAGATTTTTTATTTTTTGGACAGTAAAAAGAGACAGAAACAAAAATACTGTCGCTCACAGAACAAAAAGCAGTGTCAGATAAGAAGATAAACGAAGATAAATAAGAAGGTCGCGGCAGAGTGTATAGCCCGGGAGATGCACTCTTGTAAACAACCCTATAGTAGTAACACAATCATCCAGTAGTAACAAGTTATATTTAAGAACACTTCGCTCTTGCTCCCATTTATAATTTTTTCCTTATGTGCAAACTCAGTTATATTTATAATTCTAAAAGTGGTCTTCACTTTATACATTTTTACTCAAATTATAATAAATTGTACACGTAAGCTTAAAAAATAAAGGAAAAATAAACACTATGTTAATTCGATATTTAACAAAAGTCGAAGTAAAATTCATTGTTTTTTGCATGCATATTGCGCTTAGTGACAATAACATCATAACCTTATAGCCTTTATTACACAGAAAACAAATAAAAAAGTAAACTCTCTCTCTCTCTCTCTCTCTCTCTCT
>QVNX01001574.1:0-14376 GCA_014825495.1 Pseudomyrmex sp. PSW-54 | reverse complement strand
ATGTCACTGCAACAATAGCGTACATTGAAAAGTATGCTAAAAACCTTATTTCGATCTTTGACCATGCTCCGCGAATTGACCAGTCAATCCTAGAATCAACTTCACTTCGGCTTTTGACGCTAACATATATATTTCGGATAAACACAGCAGAAATATTATTGAATAAATAGCAAAGGAATGATGCTTATACACTAGCCGAGGATAAGAGAGAGATCGGGTTCAGATCATTTATCAAAAAAGATCTGTGAATAATACAGACCCCCCGAGGGAGGTAGTGAAAACGGTATAGCGAGACGTAGCAACCCGGAACTAATTGGTTCTTAAAGTAGGAACTCCTTGGACCCGTAACTTCGTCCGCGGAACAACGGGAGAAACTGCTTAAAGGACCGCCTTCCCTCTCCCGTTTCTCCGTCATTATTACCGATAACTCTCTGTCATTGTGTGTACAAGAATCGACATGTATTTGAGATGAGTTGAATAATGAAGACAATTATACATGAAGAAACTGTCTGAGTGACGAATAAAAAAAAATGTGTTGCGTTGTCAATTAAAATTATACACAAAATAATATAACGATTTACATAAAAGTGACCGCGTCTAAATTATAAATGCCGCGCATTTCAAGTACTTGCGCGACAATGAGTAAATTTTCGTTAATATTCATGCGGACAGAATCGTGACGGAAAATTCAATTCCTTGTTTTTTACCCCAACGATAAAGATTTGCCATTTTCGCGGAAATATAAGTTCGATTTCGGAGCGTGTTATTGTGGAACGGACAGAACTTTATATTTCCTTTACTACATTATATGAAAAATCCTGACGATCGCGATTCGCACGCGGAAAAGACCGCGGGGCGGGCGGCGACGTAGAGTGGTCACGTTTTTACAATAAATTCCGCGCGTGCTGACGGTCGACACGACTTTTCTATTAGCACAAACGACCGAAAACTTTGGTCAGTCGATTTCGTATATGCGATACGATAGCGTAATTTCGCGTTATATATATATATATATATATATATACCGGCAACGAGCACCACTAACACTCATGTATGACGCCGACACAACAAGCAAGCCGGACATAACGACGCGTCGATGAGTCGGCAGGTCTCGCGACCCACTTCATCAAGCGGACCGAGAAGCTGTCAATCGCAACACGATTATATCCCGTCAAACCCTTTCAACGACTCGTACCCACCTGTCAACACCTCTCTCCAGAATCTCGTCCACTCGAGTCTCCCGGCACCTCTATGCGCGCTATCGGCTCCGCACGAGCGCTTCACCCTCTCCCCTGAAAATTCAAACCTTGCAGTTATAATCGCACGTTATTATCAAAATCATCTTGTAAAAGCAAGTACATCTTATTTTCATCATTATTAACATCTGTTTTCGACCTGTAAAATTATTTTTGTTGATAAATTGACTTGTAAAATTATTATTATTTTTTTTTTATAAATTGTTAAGTTCAAACACAAATTCGTCTAGACAAAAGAAGCACAGCTGTTATTAATAATAATCCTTGTATCAATAAAAAAAATGATTAAAAAAAAACAGTAAATAACAGTTTGACGCACGAGAAGAGATTACGAAGATGTTCGTGCTGTGAAGCAGGAGCACAAACGCGCATCTGCGCGTCTCACGACGCAGGGGGGAAGAGGAGGGAGGGGGTCGCGAGACAGGCGACAAATCGGCGTGGGCACAGAAAAAGAGGATTTTCCGAAGGATTTTACGGCGGGATGAAAGACACGCGGGGGGACGTGGAGCGATCGTTTCCGAGGGGAATATAGCCAGTTACGGAAGACGCGAAACGTTGAAAATACGAAAACCACGTACAAACAGAGAACCGTCTTGCGGTCATTCTTCGCCGTAATTACCAAGAAGATGAGAGAAAGAACGAAGGGCGGATGGAGAAACGCGGACGGGGTGGCAGAAGGGAGGAGGCGGGGAAGGGAGAGTCAGTCATGGCGGAAGGTAGCGGAGCTTATAAGTGGCACGAGTGGTAGCGGGTCTTTTCCGAGAATAATGCGCGGACCTCGGGGAGTTGGCTTTCAGGAAAATGCTGATTGCTTCCCCGCTCACGCTCCTTTTCCCTTCGTACCAATTCTCCATCCGCCTATCTCTGCCCCTTCTCGCCCTTTCCACCCACGCTATCAATCTTCGACTTCGTCAGCCGCGGGGATGTATAACGCTCCGTGCGCGACCACTCTCGTGTGTGTGAAATGCGTATAGATCTTCTCGACGCTTCTTCCTATATCGGTCCCTTTAAGAGAGAGTCGCGCTTATCTCAAGCTGCAAACTTCTCTCTACCCTGACCTTTTCCTGTCGCGCGCATCCCGCATAAAAATCGAATATAGGTATTGGAGCGCGTCTTATTGTCCAATAATTTTTTTCTCCTTTGGTAAGAAAAATACAACTGTTAGCTGAGAATATTATTCAATAAACTCTTCTGAGTAAAGTGTTTGTTATTTAGATCATATACGTCCGACAAAAATTAGATATAGATATGCAGAATAAAATGTGTGGTCACAGCTGATCTGTATGATACGCACAGCCGAAGATGTAAAAATAATTCGATACATAATGCGTCGAAATAATGTTTCGTCTTAGAAAGTGGAATTTCTTACGTCGCGACTTTCTCTCTCTTTCTCTCTTCTTAATAAAATAGGGTAAAGTACCGTGAGCGTGCAAGACGACGAGCGTTTTAAGTCGCAATAGCCTTTGATGCCTTGCCTTTTCAGCGAGCGAGCGTGAAAATTAGGTGAGCTAAAAGCGTTGGGTAACCGAGTTATTACGAATAAAAGAGAGGCGAGCATCGCGGGGTCGTATGGCAGAGAGCGGCGCACGGTACGGGGTGGCGCTATTAAAAGCCTGTAATTAATGCGGTTAATTGTATTGCGTTAAACGAACGTCGAGTTGATAGCGCGCGAACGCTCCAGCGACGAAACGGAAGTGGGTTTTCGGAAAAATTTCGACTCGATGACGTGTCACACGTTTTGCTTTGAGAACAGATTTTTACGTTAAAAAAGAAACACATTGAAAGTTTTGTTAAAAATTTCTCAATAAGAAATAATTGTTTTGAGAAAACGTGTACACAGAGAGAGAGAGAGAGAGAGAGAGAGAGAGAGAGGAGGGAGAGACAGCTGATTTTATCTTCTCGAGAAAAATTGCGAGTTTAAAAAAAAAAAAAAAAAAGATCGAGATTGGTGACCGAATTCAAAGCGTTCCGAAGTCGGTCCTGAAGATAAGTGCGCAAAATAACGATTCGCGCGAATCCAAAGGAAATTGCGAAGGAGTGGATCGTAATTTTGACCACTTTCTACAATTGACAATTTTCAGCGGAGACAATTTTACCTTCTGTTAAGGCGGATGTACCTTTCCCCTTCTGTTCGGACTTTTTTCTCTTTAGATTCGTCTTACAATTTCATTCAATTTGCGATTTTATGTAAAGAATATTGGATTTTATGCAAAAATATTGAATAAAAATTTAGACAATATGTAAACCGAACTCTAGTACATATGTGCAGTACGCGATTAGCGTTTGCAAAGTATTTGATGATGAAAAAGTACATCCTCTTTTTTTCGAATCCAGAAAAAAAATAGACACACGAGTGTAAGCGATTTAACAAATGCTTGATGAAAAAGTCTGCGAGAACCCGAACGCGATAAAGTGTCAACGTAATTCGGGTAAAAGTGTCAACGCGCGCGGGACTCAATTGTTCATCTTAAGTGAAAGAACGTTTTCTTCGAGTGACTCGACGAAATCGGATTTTCGTTTGATTTCTCGTTATTTCTATTTACCCACTTTGACTTCTGCCCCGAGAATAGAATCGATCAAGTGGACGTGATGCAACGTTACCAAGTTTTATTGCTTTTGTAGTTTCCAAAAAAAGTATCTTTTGTTGTCTGTTTGGCATTGTTGTAGAACATCAGCGGGGGGAATAAAATTTGAGAATGGGGAGTATAGAATGGAGCAATTGGCTGCAACGGTGCCGACAATCTCGCCGGCTCGTTCTCGTCATCGTTGCCATCGCATTGCTGCTGGATAATATGTTGCTAACGACCGTAGGTAAGTAAAATTAAATATAGAAACTTTTTTATATATGCAAAATAAAATTTCTTAAATTTTACGAAAGAATGTTTTGCAAATTTTTTAACGCATTATGTGTAAAATGTAATGTACATATATATATATATATATGTACATATATGTGTGTGGGTGTATTTTATATTATATTACGCGGTTATCCTACACAACTTTTTTCCGCTTTTTGACATCCTTTCTATTCCACTCGACTCCTATCGACGTCCGCCACACTTCTCGGTCCCGTGAACTTATGTTTAATTCAAAAAACGTTCGTTTATTATACTAGCCCGAGACGTCGACAGAACGTATGGACCTTCGTGTATCGTGCCACCAATCCGGATAAGTGGTCATGCATTTATGTAGTATCGTAGACCTGTGATCGTCGCGTACAAATACCCATCTAACGTCGTCACGTTTATCAAGCAGATTTCAACATCCATTTCCGATCGCACAATAAAATTGTTTTCGATTAATTATATATTTATTCATAACGCACTGTGTGATCTTCTTAATGTCACATTACAATTAAAAAAAATAGAAAAAATACTTTACTCGCATTTTTCTGAGAGTTATTAGATTGAAATGAATTTAAATAAATAAATATAAATATAGTAAATCAAATCAATAAAAAAAAATGAATCCAATGAGCATTAAGTCCAAGGTGATATAGGAATGAATAATCAAATTACAAGTGATGTATATTGGACGTTTCGATCAGTATATTTGTGATCATCTTCAGCAATTGTGTATAAAGAGTTGTTTTTACAAAATAATTGAACTCATCCGTTAAAACAGAAAGATACAAAATTAATAATAAATAGATAAATAAATAAGTACGCACCAAAATTGACAAGTCAAGCACAGAGACCGTTAAGGTGAGTCAGCAAACAAACGGCGAGAATAAACAAATCGAAAACAGAGACACACACATGCTACAATACATGACGTCTGTGCCTCGTGAGTCTATAAGATAATCATTAAATTGAATAAATATTGAAATAAGTTTAGTCAAATGAAATAAAGTCAGTATAAAATTAAAATTAAAAATTAAAAATGATAAAAGTACTAATAAAGTCAATGTTAGAAAAATCGGTTTAAAAAACTTACTCTTAATTGCAGGATTAAAAACGGGTAAAATTCAAACTGTAATCGCAGACACACACAGAGACGGAAACAAGCATGACTGTCTTACATCGCACAACAAATACATATGAGAAGTGTCATATAGTAACGCATGAAAACGAAATCGAGAATGTGAGAGGAGGAAGAGAGGAAAACCAACGCGTGATTAAAGACACGTGACTATTGAAGCTTATTAAGAAAAGTAGTATACATAGGATTCAGGAGATCGGTGTCTTTTTCATGGAATTGACACTCCTGCATCTTTATATGTAACATCTCTGAGATTAGTCTCTTGTGATAAAATTGTTCAGTGTCTAAAATTTCAACCTTGTCCCATTGGAAATCATGGCCCAGATCACTGCGGTGTCTATTAACAACGGATTGCTTTTCATAATTCTGATAAAAATTGCGTTGATGTTCTGCTAATCTCGTTCGTAATTGTCTTCCCGTCTGGGAATACATAAGAGGCAGTACGAGAAGAACAATTAATTTTGTAAATTACATTGTTTTTTTGAGCCATGTTCCAATTTATCTTTGTGTGTTTTAATAAATATTTTCAAAGTATTCAAACATCTGAAGGAGACTTTAAAATTTATCTTCTTTGAAGATCTAGTTATATATTGTCAGTAATCTCAGAGACGAATGGAATAATGAAAAACCTCTCATCCTCTCTCACTGCGGTATTTATCTGTAAAGTCACACGTTTAGTATTGAGTTTAGTAATAAATAGATAGTTAAATCTTTTGATAAGAAAATTAAAAATAAAGTCCAACGGATAGTCGATAATAAAATGGTTATAGCTTTGGATAAGTTGCTTTTGTGAAATTTTGGACAGCAAAATCGCTCGGTCGACAACATTATAAATAATACCTATTTTCTGTTGAAGCGGATGGTGTGAGAAAAAACTGAGATACCTATCTGAAAAGGTAGGTTTTTAGTACCAATTCAGAATAAGTCTGTTATCAACCACCATAATAAAGATATCAAGAAAGTTAATTGTTCTGTTTATCTCTAATTCTATGGTAAATTTCAAACTTAGGTGGTAAGAATTAAAAGTATTAAAGATCAGGTCAACGTTCTGTCTAAGGGCTGCTATTAAAATATCATCAACGTACCTGTAATAAAAAGGTACTGTGATACCTAATTCATTAAGACAAATGTGCCTCTAAATCTTGTAAGACTATGCCTGCTATGATGGGTGAGAGGGGTGAGCCCATGGAGGTCCCAAAAGTTTGTTGGTAGGTGGTATCATTGAAATTAAAATAGGTGGAAGAGAGAACGAATTTCAAGGCAGTGATGAAAGGTTCAAGTAGAATGGCAGTGCTATCTTTAATTTGATCCCATCTCTTTCTCACTTCATCAAGAGCTAAATTTAAAGGGACATTGGTGAAAAGCGAAGTCACATCCAAAGACAACAAAACCTGTTCTCTTATTTTTAAACCTGATAGACTTCCAAATAATTCAAAACTACTTTGAACGAAACTAGGTGGTTTAGATAAGCTTTTTAGTAGGATGTTATGTAAAAAAAGTAGCAAATTTGTATAGAGTAATGTTTACACAAGAAACAATAATCCTGAATAGAATTCCCGGTTTATGAATCTTCGGAAGACCATAGGCACGAGGAAGAGGCTTATCATTTGATAAGAGGAAAAAATACTCTTTTGCGCTCAAGCCTTGCGCCAGGCCTTCAAACACTCATTGAGCTTGTTGTCAATATTTCTGGCTGGGTTTTTCAAAGTAGATACTAAGTAAGTGTTTTCGTTCAACAAAGTATTCATTTTTGAAATGTAATCTTCTTTGTATAAAGCAACAGTGACATTGCCTTCAGCTCTATTGAAAAGGATTTCAGGATGATCTTTGATAAATGATTTTGTAGAATTTACTCGATCGATCAATTTTCTTTCAGAGTTAGTCATGAAAGATTGTGTATTGATAAAATGTTCAAGAGACGAAGCTGTATGTAAGCGTATTCGAGGTTTCAATTTGTCATCTGCATGTCTTATATTATTTTCTATATCTTTAATAATCTCAAAAGGTCGTTTGTTTCTTCGAAAAATGTGAAGATAAACTGAATCTTTCACCAAGACGAAGTAAACTATGTACATCGTCAGGGATTGTCTCAGTAGTCAAATTCACAAACCATTTTTCTCTGAGACTATTTGCTGATTCTTCATTACTTTTAAAAGAGGAAGGATCAATATTAATTTCATCGATATGTGACGTAGGTAAATTCGGTTTGTTAAAAGAGAAACAGTAAGGATGGACATTGTTAGAGCTTACATTGTCAAGATCATTGTTTAATGGATAAGTCACAAAGTAAGAAATGTTTTTCGATGACTTATTTTTGTTAAGAATACTTTTGTTGTGAAGCCAGGAAATCTTTTTGTCAATTCGTAAAAATTCGTAATGTCTCATTTTATAAATAGAATAACTCTGAGTGTCAAAGAACCTGCAATAAGTCGGCAACGCAAACGAAAGATAATGAGTTAATTTAAATAATTTACGGCGCAGTGTGTTTAATAAATAATGAGAATCGCGAATTTCGCAGTTTATAATATTTCTCACGAAAACGTTAAATGACTGAGAAAAATTTACGTGTTACATTTGATTTGGAAAAGTTTAAGAAACGGAAATTAAAAGCGTTGTTAATATATGGCGGTACAATATTTAATCTTACATGAGTATAAAAAAATGTAGTTTAATTAATATCTTGATGATCCTTCTGTTTAATGTGATCCATTCTCTTATCGAACAGTACGTATCATAATCTAAGTTTCTTTCTGTTTTAACGGATGAGTTCAATTATTTTGTAAAAAACTCTTTATACACACAGTTGCTGAAGATGATCACAAATATACTGTGATCGAAACGTCCAATATATATCACTTGTAATTTGATTATTCATTTCTATATCACCTTGGACTTAATGCTCATTGGGTTCACTTTCTTATTGATTTGAATTTAAATATTTTATAAATTTAAAAGAGTAAAATGTTATATACTTTATAATTAAAAAAATTTAGTAATATTTTTGTTTTATAATAATTGTTCAAAAGATACGAGATATCGACAAAAAAAATCTGTGGTTGGAGGTGCTGGGATTTGAACCCAGGACTTTCAGCATGCGAAGCAGACACTCTACCACTGAGTTACACCCCCAGTTGATAAGAGACACCTTAAACTTGCTCTACTCGAACAGTCTTATCTTTTTTTATTCTGTTTTTATAAATGTATTATTATATAGAACGGAAAAATTCTTTATTACGACTTTGTCTCTATTATTTTATAAATATCTTATTACAATAATTAAATCTTATACATACTTTGTTCTACTACAAATGTTTTGCAAAACATTTTTCAATATTGATTTTCTAGTTTTTCTTTTATTTACAAAAATCGCAATATTTAAACTGACTGTAAATTTTTACAGTTCCAATAATACCGGAATTTCTTTATGACATTAAACATCCTAATGCAACATTAAGCGAACACTTGGAAGAAAGCACCACGTTTCGACGAACAACAACCACCACTTCCACCACCGTCACCACTGTGCCGTCAAAAACGACAACATCAAAATGTATGTGTCCTCCAAACATATCGGATTCTCAACAAGTAGAGTTTATACAGGAAACAATCCTTTCTACAGAACTACCGGGTAAAATGTTTATCGCCGAATTAGAGGAATTAAAATGTTTTTACATTTAGACAAAAATTTCTACAAAATCTTTCGGCAAGTTTAATTTTTTCCTGATTTTCTTTTTATATTTTAGAAGTTACCACTGTAGTCAATCTTACATTGTCGGAAGCGAAGGAAAAAGAACAGAGACATCGGGAATTACTAGAAGAGACTGTGGCGGTGGGAATGATGTTCGCTTCCAAGGCTTTTGTCCAATTGTTAGCTAACCCTATAGTCGGGCCCTTGACTCACAAGTAAGTCTTGGTATTTCTCACAGTCGTCTTTTATTCAGAAGATGTATTAGTTTCGTGCGATGAATTTGTTGAATAAAATTATACGGATCAAAGTTACAGCGCTATAGATTTTTTTATCAATTTTTTTCAGGATTGGTTATAGTATACCTATGTTCACCGGATTTATTATCATGTTTCTGTCCACGCTAATTTTCGCTTTTGGACGAAGTTACGGCATACTTTTATATATATATATATTATATTTCATATTGATTCAATAGTACACTAAATGAGAACATTAGCATATGATATTCATAAAATCAAGCAGTGCTGTGTCGTACAAGCATCGGTGGTTCAGTGGTAGAATGCTCGCCTGCCACGCGGGCGGCCCGGGTTCGATTCCCGGCCGATGCAAGGTTTTTAATATTTTTGCAAATTTTTGTGTTTTTAAATTTTACAAAAGAATTATTTTTTATTTATTTTATTTTGATAAAGATTTTATAATTTTATAATCAGACAAAAAAATTTTATTTTACATTGTAAAATCTTGCAAGTTTTAAATTTTATACAAAATAAAATGACAAATATTAATTTTTTATGGATATATTACACACCTTTGTAAAATGTAAAAATAAACGAACGCTTCCGTTGACAAATAAATATTTTATCACCACTCGATCGCCGATGTGTTATACGTATTGCATAAGTGGGATATATACATTACATATTCGCAACACTTTCTATGACAGGTATGGGTATGTTAGCGGAGAGATATCAGGACGACAAAGAGCGCGGTAACGCGATGGGTATAGCGCTGGGCGGTTTGGCTCTTGGTGTTCTTATAGGCCCCCCGTTCGGCGGAGTAATGTACGAATTTGTAGGAAAATCCGCTCCGTTTTTAGTTCTTTCCGCGTTAGCTCTTGGCGATGGATGTAAGTAAATCGCTTGTTATTTTTATTTTAGTAAAAAAAGATTTATCATATTTTACTATTATTTGTATTTTTTAGTACACATATGTATGTATAAAACACTATAATTTTTCCTGTACAATCAAGTATTGCAGCTTTTGATGCTTCAACCGTCGGTCGTGTACACGGAAGCAGAACCGCCATCGCTTAAGTCTCTCATCACCGATCCCTATATTATTTTAGCAGCCGGTAGGAAAAAAATACTCTATAAAATATAAACAAATTAAATAAATAAAAGACATGATCAAGAAAGAAAGTTCAATTATTTGCGCGTTTATCTATTTGGCAGGCGCAATAACGTTCGCGAATATGGGTATCGCTATGTTAGAACCGAGTTTGCCGATATGGATGATGGACACAATGGGCGCGAGTCGCTGGAAACAAGGTGCCACCTTTTTACCTGCGAGCATCAGTTACTTGATCGGAACAAATCTTTTCGGACCACTTGGCCATAAAATGGGCAGGTAAGTCTAATATATATTTAAACAAAGAGGCACTGCATAAACACAAAAATATTTCAATTTTGATAATGACAAGAAAAATAATAATGAGACGAGAAAAATTTATTCTATAATTTCTGGTCTATTATTTTTTGTTCGATAATTTTTATAAGCGTGAAATAAAAAAACTTTGTTTCTGGAGGTGGCCTAGAAATATTAGAGATTACTTGATATATCGCCCGGATAGCTCAGTCGGTAGAGCATCAGACTTTTAATCTGAGGGTCCAGGGTTCGAGTCCCTGTTCGGGCGAATATTTTTTGTAAATTAGCCTGATATATATTTATCCCGCACATTTGTTACAGATGGCTGGCTTCGCTAATAGGTCTCGTCGTTATTGGTATCTGTCTGATGTGTGTAAGTACACTATATATTTTTCTTATCACAAGTGCAATATACAACTGTCATTTTTTTTTAACGTTGCGATGTACCTAAAAGATATTTATTTCGTCACAGAATTCTGCCGAGTCAATTAAAATTTTATGAACGTCAAATTAAAAACGATATTGATTAACATTTTTTATGAATGTTTCAATTATAAACCATGACAGAGTTCTGACTTAATTTGTGTGTATCTGATGTAAATTAACAGATAATATCAAAATCGCAAGTATATAATTAAATTATTTAATCTACAAAATTACACAACTCTTTATCGTAGATTCCACTGGCAAGGAGTATTAATCATTTAATTGTACCAAACGCGGGTTTGGGATTCGCAATCGGCATGGTGGATAGTTCAATGATGCCTGAGTTAGGATATTTGGTGGATATAAGACATACCGCTGTTTACGGAAGCGTTTACGCAATAGGTGACGTGGCATTTTGCTTGGGTTTTGCTATAGGTGTGTATACAACATAGTTTTTTTAGCGTTAAACGTTACAATAACCATATAAACAAAATTAAAAAAAAAAGAGATAAAAATTTTGCTTGCAAAATATTAACCTTGCATCGGCCGGGAATCGAACCCGGGCCGCCCGCGTGGCAGGCGAGCATTCTACCACTGAACCACCGATGCTCGTGTGATAGTCCTTCCAATCTTGATTCTTTTCAAACACGATTTCGTTTAAAAACACTTTACTAATTATAATTATTAAAATAAATTTATTAGAAATTTATTAAGAAAAAAATAAAATTATTTGTGTGCCTCTAAAGATTAATCTTTTGTTTTGTATAAAATATAAAAGTGTTGTGCTATTTTGTTGTAGGTCCTGCTCTGAGCGGAACTTTGGTCAATAGTATCGGTTTCGAATGGATGCTTTTTGGCATAGCTTTGTTGAATTTTATTTATGCACCTCTTATGTATTTCCTAAGAGCTCCGCCGACCAAAGAAGAGAAAAAGGTAACATTATTCACTCTGCACACACGTATGTTTTTAAATGAATTTACGAGAGAATCTCGTGCGTTAAAAAAATTCCGTATCAAATTACAGTCGTTAATAATTGGAGAAAAGTCATCCGTGCGTTACGTCACCTACCAGAATGAAGAAGAGGACCAATAAAACCATAATTTTCAACGTTAGCTTTATTTTACTGCACATTTATCTGCAGTTTTTTTTCTTCAATTTTTCTAACACGTGCTAAACCATTTACTGTTTTATTTCGTTAATATATATTTATTACTTTCTTTTTAATCTAAGATATATAAATTGTAATAACTAAGAAACACGAAGAGAATTTTTAGTTTCCTTTCTCTTTGTGATTATTTTATTTTACTATGTTTTCTCTTTGTTGTTTTTATTATATCATTTATCATAATTTGTTGCTCCTTATAATATATTACTAAAATATATTCATATTTGTTTTAATAAATGATATAGGAAGTTATAAACATCGACAATAAGCGCAACTGTTGACACGCACTTGATAAATGTTTGACAAACTAATGTGTAAAATGTAAAATTGTTTGTAACCAAGTAACATTTTCCTAACAGATTGTCGACTTACATGTTGTCGATTTAAAAAAAAAAAGAGAGAAAAAAAAAGAAATCTTACAAAATAGATTCAGTGAAATTGCACAACACCACACACTAACTCGATATAATAATATCGAAAGTAAATAGTCTATAAAAGAAAAACGAGGACAGATATATCTTGCTAAATATATATTTAAACTTGCTATATATAGAGTTTGAAGAATCGCGAAAATATTCTCTGGAGAAGACTAGACGTAATAAAAGAACATATAAATATGTTGTGAAATTATATCTCTGTGTATTCTCTATGCATCATCGGTACTCATCATGATACAAAGATGAGTATGCAAAAAGCGCATTGTGCATCGTAACTTAATAGGCGAATTATATAGTAACGAAAAAAAAAAAAAAAAAAAAAAAAGAGAGAGAAGGAAAAGTTACTTATATCTTAGAATGATAGAGAAATATATTTGTTAGTGTTTTAAGATATTATTGATAAGAAAAAAATAAACAAGAATAGAGAGACGCGATGCAAAAGTTACTCTTAAATATAAATCCACAAGGCTTACAGTTAGAGATTTAAATTGCATATTCTAAGGCTTATCGCAGAAAACCAAATGCATGAAAAAAGTATTGAGAGCACGACTTTATCGAGCAAAGTTATAAATTGAGTGTTAATAAGTGAATAAAAACAAATATTGAAATGAGATGTTATATAGGAGACGGGACGCGTATGACGATTGGGATCGCGTGGTCGGTAAATCGTACGGGGAAAAAGTTGTCCAGGACGTCGAGGTGACAAATTGACGCAAAATTCACTCTCAAAATAAATAAGAAGAACTGCCCGATGTGGTTTCCTTGAATGGCTGCAGGGAAACCGGCGTGATAAGGACGGTCGGGTGTTTTAAAGAGTTCTTCGTACGGAATTCGCGGTCTAGTTTAGATTTGAACTAAATTTATTCTCGTCGCGAACGAACGACGCGACCGTTCACGCGAGATGTCCTGGCGCGTGCGACTTACGGAGAAAAAACGCACGTCGATCCCGATGTCGTCGCGGGTTGAGAAAAACGAGCGGACGTACCGCGAGCTCTTGTTGCGAATCCCGACGTTTCTCGACAAACTCTTCGTAATTATCTTTTGTTCTCCGCCGTTTACGAAACGCATGCCGGCAAAGAGTGTGTGGAGAAAATCACGGGATATGCAGCAACGAAGAATGAAAATATTATCTGAAATGCATATTAAAAATGCGGAAAGAAGGAGAGAGTGAGAGAGAAAGAGTGGTAGAATAAAATACAATAATAGAATAGAGACGGGTTGCGCGCGCGCGGAGCGTTCGCGGGATCTGCGAGTCATACGATAAACTCTATGAGGATTCGCGGCGGGAAACTCTAGTAGCGACGATTTATTTGCTTCCCGAACGGAGAAATCGGCCGGCCGAACAGACCCCCTTCTCGAAAAATAGAAAACGTTCGTAGAAGCAATATAGAAAGTAGCGTAGCAACACACACGCGCTTAATGCGTGTGTAATACCAAAATAAGCGCATATGTGCAAAATCTATTACGTGTCGCTCTCTATGTGGTGTATCTTCGTGTAAATGTTACTATACTTGGGGAAAAAAATATTGTCGTGTATTTATTATCTATCGATATATCTCTTTAATCGTGTATTTTAACGTTAGCAGAATAATATTCTTGCTGAGATCCTAAGCTACTCGAAGATTTTCGCCTGTAAGGGCAAATAAGACATCAGACATGTGAAGAGAAATGTGTAGTTGCGCGTCCGCAGATATTATTTAGAATCATCTCGCTCTCTGATCGTAAGCGTATAATAATAATAATAATAATAATAATAATAAAAAAAAAAAAAAAAAAAAA
>QVNX01001559.1:0-12091 GCA_014825495.1 Pseudomyrmex sp. PSW-54 | reverse complement strand
AGTATATCTTCTGTCTCTCAGATCTTGCTCGCACTTCCCATTCATTGCTTGAATAGGCTATTCCCACTCCATATCTATAAGCTCTATGGTATATATTGGCTGTTTGTAAAGGGTCAAACATCAGTCGTTGTGCTTATATAAAAACATATTTACCAGTGACTTATTCAAACTTAGTTTTTTCTCTCATGACAAGTAATGTTTTTCTATTTATGTTTTTTCGTTCATTTAATTTTAATTCTATAGTAGTTAATGTTTTCTTTTTTTCTTTTCTCAATTTTGTCGAAGACATCATGCGGAAGATTTTATATTGTTTTTTCTGTTAACCACTGATGCGCGACTTTGATTTTATCTTGGTGAGTTTTTTTATCACTAATATATTTTTTTTTTCACTGTGTTATTATGGTAAACCAAAATATTTATAATTAATTTTTATAACAGATTTTGGATATTTTACGATATGACCCACCCAAAAGTGACACTGCACATGATGAAAGACTATTACATAAAGAACATGTATGTCAAGTTTTAATTGCGGCATATTAATGATACTAGAGATATGAAGAGCAAAAACATGTTTGAAAAAAAAGTTTTTCACGATTATCTCGGAAATTGTTCACATTATGAAAAAAGTTTTAAAACAAAAAATGTAGGAAATTGAATTTTCCACAAAAAAGGTTATAATCTTCAATTACATAACTTCAACCGCGTTTTCATGGTGGAATGCTGAGGTAGAATACTGAGAGTTTTTCACGCGAGATCATCTCCGCAATTAATCATATTATGAAAAAAGTTTTCAAACAAAAAATATAGGAAATTAAATTTGCCACAAAAAAGATTATAATCTTTATTTACGTAACTTCAACCGTTTTCATGGTAGAACGCTGTGCAGTGTCACTCCTGAACGTTGAGTGGGTCATATCGTAATACAGCCCAGATCTTTGATGTACCACTGATGAAGACTCAATCTGGAGTCGAAACGTTTGATATTAAATAAAGTATTGTATTAATTGATTGGCAACACACACCTCCTGTTGTTTACCTCGCCTGTTTACCTCGTATTGGCCCTAATTGTTTTGCAATTATTGATTATCACGAGGTTATCTTTTCACATTATTTTTAATTCTTACAAATCTTTGATTTCTGAAACGATACATATCAAAGAACAATCCATTACATATCAAGAACAAAATGGTTTATAAATCTGATTAACGATACAGAAAATGCTTGACAACTTATTTTACTCTTTTGAATAAAATAAAACGTTTGTGTTTTTAAATCCAACTGTTTATCTCTTTTGTTTATTTCTTGGATATGTACATAAAGTTGCAATACGAACTAATATTTTTGACTCTCGCGCGCGTTAGTTCTTTATTTAGATAAATTATCTATAATAAAAAACTAAATAGAAAACTCTTTTTCAGTGATATGCGTTGTACTCTGCTTGGATTAAATGTAACACTGAAGCTCTACATACAAATTCAACTAATATTATAATTACTAAAATATATTTAAAGTTATCAGATTTTTCCACTTAACGTTGAACGATTTAAAATCGTTAGCAAAATGCAATCTGGAATATTAAGTGAAACATTTCAAATATTATTGTTGAAATTATTAGAAATTACTTGTTATTTATTGTTTGCACCGTTTCTTGTCATCATTCTAATGTTTTTATACATCTATCATCGTTTGGTAGAGATTGTGCTAAGAATTCAACTTCGAGACAAATTTGCCGGTCTTTTGGAAAGCTCAAATGCTTTATTTTCTGTCGAAGATGAATCTTTATCTTTGATTACTTGTGTACTAATACTGAAGAAACCTGCAGGAAGTACAAATACGTCTTTCCTGAAGAATTTCAGAAAATTCTTCAATCACCTTTCGAAGACTGTTCCCACGGAGCTCAAAAAACTGTTTTACTATAGATATCAAAAGTATGGTTACTTTTATTGGGACAAATCACACAAATTTAATCCAGAAACCGCGATCAGATGGCTAGAGTGTGAAATCAGTAATTGCGATGGAACCTGTGAGAATGCTTACAGCACAACTTTTCAAGAAAACTTAAGTTTTATATGCAACAGACCGTTGTATGATAATCACAAACCGATGTGGGAAATACTAATTGGCAGACGTTGTCCAAACTCTTCATCTTATATCAAAGAGGATCCGAACTTGTCTGCTGAAGACCGCTTCAATACAGATGTCGACGAAATTCCTCTAGTATTTCGTTTTCATCATTCTCTTGGTGATGGTATAGCTCTTCTCCAGATGTTTAACACAGTGATTGTTGACGAGGGCGTAGAAGAACAGTCAACAATGAAACTCGAGAACAGCATCTCGACAGCAAAAGAAAACAGTTTTAAGAAGAAAAAAAGACTTTTTTCGAAATTTATTTTAAAAGTGAAACAAGTATATAACAAAACGAAAGAAATGATACTCATATTGGTTTCTCTAAACCTCGCGATTTCTCAAATTGTCCGCAGTAGGATTAAAAGGTACTTACTTTTTTTGTATACTTCTATGTGTAAATGGAACGATAGTAAAGTAGTAAAAAATAAGTAAAATATAATAATATTTTAAATGAATATATATATATATATATGGTAAGTTTGAGATAGATTTTTTCGAGAATGCTTGAGAGATGCAACGTGCAAAATTTGAAGCAAATCGGTAACCCGAACGTCTGGACATTGTTAGATAAATTAATATGTACTTTATTATATTTTAAAATTTGCAATATGCAAAGTACATTTAATTTTCAAAATCATATTTTTGTATGTTTTAATTTCATAATATTAACATTTGCATCAAATCATTTATTATTTGTCGTATTTAGACATAATAATAATTTGAAGCTTTGTGTTATTTTTATAGCACTCTGCATGGTCAGACTTTAACAGGTGAGAAACTAATAGTCTACCTTATGGAAAACGATGCCAATAAATCGCTTCTTATGAAAATTAAAAAAATACGTCATTGCACAGGAGAAAAATTTAATGACATAATACTTACAGCTTTTGCTGCCGGTCTTATTAGATATTATTCACGTGTAAGTAGACTCGAAAGTAATTGCTTTAAATGAAACTAAACATGGAAATAAATGACATCTGAATAACAAATAAATTATAAATATATATTATAAATATATAATAAATATTATATAGTTCTCTCTTTTTCTTTTTTTTCTATATTCTGAAGAATTTGTACACAAACATGATGCAACATATGTTTTTTCATTGCAGATGAAAGAAGTAATACCTGATACAATATCGGCCCTTATACCCGTAAGAATGTCTATGCCTGATAAAACAGTAGTGCTGACTAACAATTGTTCGTGTCTTTTCGTCAAAAGTTGTTTTATCGACGCAGATAAACAAGATATTTTAACATTAAATAAAACCTGTCGGTTCTTTGAACGTCTTCAGAAAACTGCATCAATAAATAACAGAATTAGAAATAGTTTAGAAGCACCGGTAAATTTTTTTCTGAATGAATATATATTTGGACTTTTGCCAGCGGAAGTTTTGAGATATTGTACTGCAGATTTTTGCACAATGGTGTATAGTAATATACAGGGAATGCAAAGAAAAATTCATGTTTTGAAACATCCTGTGAGCAACTTACAGTTTTCGTTACAAAACAGGTATTGTGTATCATTATTCTTAGATCTGGACTAATTCTATTACTATTTGTAAAAGTATAAAATGTAGAGATATTTTAGTGATAAAATATTAAAACAAATCATATATTGTAATTTATATTTTCAGAAGTACAACTGGATTGGGATTAACTGTAATAACGTACGATAACAAATTAAATCTGTCTTTAATAGTTGATAAAGCAATAATAGGAGATAGGAAACTAATCACAGAGATAATGGAAGAGACTGTACGTGAAATAAATTCTGCGTACGATAGTCTTCCATAATCATTTGAAATTATCGGACCGTTCATTAAAAACACTCGTGAAAGAGGTAGATATAATAAACATTTTAAAAAATTTAATTGTCGATTATATAGTTTAAATTAAAAATTATGTAGTTTAAAGTTTTTTACTTTAATAATATGTTCTCTTTGTAAATTTAATTTTAATAAAAAACAATAACCGATTATTTTGTGTACGAAAAGATGAAAAGATCTGACATGATATCGTCTCTGCTCTGTCTAAACAGTGCTACCACATCTAACAATAAAATGATGTTACACTAAAATTTTCGAACGTGTTTATTGGCTATTACGTAAAAAATTTCTAGATTTCTCTATACTATTAGCCGATTTATAAAAATTGCTTTTACTACACATGCGCATCACCAAAAGATATGAATGAGAGAACTATGTATATATATGTATATATATATATATATATATATATATACATACATACATACACACACACACACACACACACATATATATATATATATTCATAAAACAAAAATACAAAAAAAAAGACACAGATGTATAGACAAATAAATATACATATATATTATTCTAAATATTGTAAAATGTGTACATGTATCAAGTTCGCTTAAAAGACCAACTTCGCTTTTCCAAAATCTGTCAGCAAACAGTAACATGTGAATCACTCCGATCGTTCATTCAACAATTTCCCGGTGTCCCACTAACATTCGGCTAGACAAGTTTCTCAAAATCGTGGAGTATCGAAAAGATCTCATCCATCTCGCGTGCAGTCGACGCCGAGAATTCGGAAGCGGATACGACCAGTTTCCGAAAATAGGTGTTATCAGATGGCAATCGAAAATCTTTTCTCGCGCAATTAGCAATACCAGGCCGAGCAAGCAATTCATCAGGGCGCCGCCACCAACCGTCGCTTCTCTCCACCTGCGATCGGAGATGCAGCCGTGTTGTAAGTGGGTCAGGGTATACGCAAAGTCGAGGAGCGGAGGAGTGCGGTCAGATTAACCCACGCGATTGCTTTGACTTCCTTGCCTATATTCCAAACCCATATGGAGGGTTACGCGGAAGGAGGGTTGCACCGCGGGGGTGTGCAGAGGTGCCTGGTACGCTGCGGCTCATTATATCCCGCCACAACCACCACCTGCACGGCTCACGTGTCCAGGAACGTTTCATCGGTCTTTATTGCCCAGGTTAACGCAACCGTTTAGTTCTAGTGCTCTCGTTTGTCATAAAACATTCCTATTGTGATCAATTATAAGACGCACGAGAGCGCGTGTTTTATCAGAGAGCAAGAATCTCGCCTTTAATTATCTTTGTTGAAATTTTGCGCACAAATGACAATTATTTTTTTTTTACAAAAACTATGTTATTTTGCAACTGAAAAAATCTTTGAGACAAACCGACTTCACAAAACTCTTGCCGCAATAAAAAAAAACAGTATGTTGGATATATCGAGATTTTTTTATAAATGGAATCTTTTTCGATTGGTTTTCTTCTAATAGTAAAAAGAATGATGAATTTAATTAGACGATATTCTACGAGATAATCGCGAGAAATATCAACGCGATCTTATCCGCTGACATTTTGCTTCTATCAGGGGCGCCGTAAAACACCCCTGGGCCGCGCGCCTGCGAAATATCAGATTCCACCACCTGACTCGCGTGTGTCCTTGTCGTCATCGTTCAGTCTTGCCTCCACTTCCATCCGCACTTCATCTTTCGTCCAGACAATCGCGCGACTATGCACTACATAATAATTTTACTCATCGTCTTTAATTTTGACTCTCGCTGAGGAAAGGTAAACTTGTCCCGCGCGAATATCTCTCTGTATTTTCTCCATACCCAGAAAGAATGTACTTATCAGTAAGGGAACATCGAAGATTCAACAGGTATCCCGAGTGGCGCAGTGAGTTTCGTCACGATCTTAATTTTACAGTAAACTAAACACACACGTTCCTCGCCGTTTGCGTCGTGTGTTCCACTCCCGAAAGAGTTTACATTTTACATTAAACGTATGAGACGTATTCGAAGCGCACTTTGTTGTTCTCAAATCTATCAAAGATTCATTTTAAATACATTTATGCAAGTCAGTTTCAGATTAAAATAACGACCTTTTCGCCGAATATTCTATAAAACGAGATGGAGAATCAATGAAAATAAGTGATACGCATTCGCGCGGGAAAGCTTTGCGGTTCTCAGGCCCGCTACATGAATACCAACGATGGGAGGACCTCTTCGAGTTCGGAAAGCTCGAACGAAGACAAGAAAGACACGAAAGAAAATATCGAGAATACAGATGAGGATTCCGGAGAGAAAGTAGTGGCAAACTCCGTTACAACGGATTGTGATGTCAAACCCAATGAAGGTTCGAAATATTTGTCTCAATTATATCAAACACAAACAAATAAAGAATATTGACGATAATTGTGCCGCTCGTGTAACTTTCATTAAAGAGGAGTCATATTCGGAAAATAAAACCGAGTCGCCAGAACTGCCGCCGACACTTCACGAACGATTCTCACGTATCAAGCAAACCGTGAAGGACGCTATAGCTGCTCACCACACTTTTATGATTTATGGCAAGTCACAGGTCATTCGCGATTGCATGTTGAAGAGAGGATGGTGCGAGAAGTTTTATCGCAGATACAACGGTGCAACCGGCGGTAATAAATCATTTTCACTTTTCTCCCCACCCCTGCTATTTTAAAATTTATCACACTTGTCAATGTAAACTGCAATTTTTACAATACGTAATCTATAATACCAAAGGTAACACCGTAGATCTATAATATCAAAGGTAACACCGCGTTTTCAGAACAGCATCTCAGCGTCGATTCCAGCCCGGTGATTCTGCTGGCTGGTATCGGCAATCTGAAGGATCAACAAAGCGAAAGTCTATTAATATCGAGGATGCTCAACAATCACACTGTCGATTTCCTGTGGAACTGCGGGTCCGACTGGCCCTGCTGGCCCGCTCAGGATAACAAAACTACTGTGTTCAATCGGTACAGTCGAGCTGGTTTTACGTCTAAGGTAGTTTTTGTTTTGACGATTTAATTGTCGCGAGTCTAATTCCTATAGAAATTGTTAAAGTCCGAAAAAAAATTCACGAAATAATTTTTTTATTAGAATATTAATCCAAAAAGCGCGAAGATTGCAAATCATCGATACGTGATAATATTATCCGTGTCTCTCTCGCAGAAAAAAAATATTTACCAAACTAAATATCCAAACCTTTGGAAAGTGCTTGTACAGCAAAGATGTTTAGATAAGCGATACGTAACGCTAGTTTGTCGAGGATGCATGCTCTTCGCGCGCGTGCCGGAGAATCGTTAGGAAAAGCTACCGTGTACTTCTTGGAAAATCAATTATTCAGGTGGGCTTGTGCTCGAGCGTCAGACAAATGCACTGGTATTACGAGGCTGGAGTGGCCAACACTCTGTTTCCGCGTTGCTACAACCTATGTCAGGCCGATCAGATGCACGCTTTCACCGAGGACTTTCGGTGAGAGATCTTATCGATAACCCGCGAAAATCTTTAGTTACTGGCGATGTACTTGCTGATAACCGGGAGTGTGTTTGCTGCGATAGACTCACAGCTTGCCTGAGTCTCTTGAAATGGTTGGTGGACAAGGTCAACGCTGAAGACGAAGACGCGGTGCGCTCCACAACCGGCGCGATACCACTCAAAGCCCTCGATTTCGCAATTAAGAGATGCAGCGATTACATCAGCGCACAGTCGCACGAGGACATCGATCAGGAAGCCGAAAAGATCTGGTCGCATCAATGGGATCAGTTCATCAGTTGGTATTATCAAATCGTTCACGGCCAAGCCCTCTTTGTTCGCACCAATGTGCCTTTTAATGTGAGACATTATCGCCGGCAAGTAGATTGCATCTCTTTATTCGTATACACCACCTCCTAATCGCGCTAATTCACCGCAGAAATACGTCCTGGCTTCGAAGCACATATTAAAGAAAATGAGAAAATACTGGTCGCAGATCGACATGGACGGCATAAAGAACGTGTGGATTCTAAAACCCGGGAATAAAAGTCGGGGACGGGGAATCGTTCTGATGAACAAGTTGGAAAACGTGGTGGCGAAGGTGAATCCAACAGGCAAATCGGACACGCGATACGTTGTCCAAAAATACATTGGTAAACTGTCGGATTACAATAAACTTAATAAAAATTGGCGATCACTCTCTTTATCAAGAATTTCGAGAACGTTTGTTTCAGTTGGATCTAATAGCGAATTTACTTCACTTCTGTGTTAGAACGACCGTTACTGATTTACAATACAAAATTCGACATCAGGCAGTGGTTTATCGTGACGTGCGCTCAGCCTTTAACTCTCTGGATGTATAGGTACGCAATCATTCCCCGAGGATGCTCAGACGTAAGTCACGACATTTTTGCTCACGCCAGAACAATTAGCGAGCGAACAATAAGCGACTCGACTGTAGAAGAAATAATGATAGCCACGGGAACTGGGTATAATCAATTTGTGCCTTCGCTTGACATTAAAGCGCGTGACCCCGTTCCAACTCGGCTAGAATTGTATAAATATTTGTGGATGCAAAATATCCGGACGCAAAATTTCATTCTATCCGCGCAAATTGCAATTATCGTTAACGCACAACGACAGTTGGAAACGCCTCGTCGCTTGTTCGCAGGGAGAGCTATCTTCGTTTCTGCTCCCAAAAGTTCAGTCTGGACGATTTTCACGAGTCGATTCACCTATGCAATCACGCGATCCAATGCAAATACAATAACTGCGGCGACAGGGACCCTGCTCTACCCGTGGACAATATGTGGGACGCGACGACATTCAAGAACTTCCTCAAGTACGAATCACGTTACGTCGGTACACAACGAGTTACTCGCGTGCAATCCCACATAGCGTTTCTCTCATTTTAAATGTCACCCTTAACATGCACAAGTTTTTGAATAAACCGATATATAAATGTAGGAAGAAAATTTTTAAATGCATACGGCAAGGAAATAAATACTCTTTGGAAAAAAAAAAAAAAATGAACGTTTTTATAGATTACAAGGCCACGGAGACGCATGGGACGAGCTGATCTACCCCGGAATGAAGCAAGGCCTTGTGGGTTCATTGCTGGCCAGTCAGGAGGCCATGGATCGACGGAAAAATAGTTTCGAGTTGTACGGCGCCGATTTCATGGTGATGGAAGACTTTTCTGTGTGGCTAATCGAAATCAATAGCCATCCGGATATGAGTTACTCAACCAGCGTTACCACGCGATTATGTCGACAAGTGATGGAAGACACTATTAAAGGTGATTACTCGAAACTCGGCTTCTAAAATATATTACAGTTACAACGGATTTTATTTCTGTTCGATGATAGTTGTGATAGATCTTCGTGAGGACAAGAACGCGGATACCGGCGGCTTCGAATTAGCGTATAAGCAACGTATGCCGAGCTATCAGCCGTACTTAGGCGCGGCTCTATCGCTTCACGGTACTCGCATCATCACTTGCGAGAAGAAACCAAGTCCGATTCAAGATTCCAGAGCCAATTCGATCGCGAGATCTCCCATAGTGAGTTTTACGGGCAAACAATAATTCAGCGATATCGATAATATATGATCTTCTTTTTCTTTTCGTTTAGGTGAAGAAGAAGCCGACGGTGCACAACAGCATCGGACCGGTGATCGTGGATCTCATAGAGGAACTGGAGATTCAACTCGATCAAGAGTTGTGTTCTTATTACAGCAATACAGATTCACCGAAATCGAAACCAGCACTTCCGGCAACTGCGCCAGCAAAGCCGAAGACGTTCGCTACTAACGAGAAAACGGAAACCACCACGAAAAGCACTTCAGCAGGAACGACGTCGATTCAGAAGACGAAGTCACCGACTAATATTTCTGTAATTGAAACAAAATTTAATTTTATTTTGCCGAAAATATCAGCACCCACAACTTGTAATATTTACCTTTCGTTATAATTTAACAGAGCAATCAAGTTAAATCTTCGAATAACGGAAAAGGTTCTTCGCACAGACTGTTGCAAAAATCACGCACGTTTGCCGACACCGTAAACAACAAGCCCGACACATCCCCAACGAAACAGACGCTGATCTCAAAGATCATGGCTCTTCAGGAGCAATCGACAAACATGGCGCCTAAATCTGTAAAACCATCGAGAAAAAAGGAAGAAAGAGTCAGTAGTCGCGAAAGTTTATTATCGTCTGATATATATTCAATAAATTGTTTTCGTCTTTCTTGTTTTTGTTGTTAGATCATCAAGACTGCAATGCGAGACGCCGCGAAGAAGTACAAAAGAAACGTGATCTCATCGGAAGTACCGCCACTGCCATCGCTAGTTATGCCAAAACTAAAGATCACCACCTCGTCGACGAGCAAAGGTAACACCCGCAGCTTTCCGAAGAAGCAAACGTTAAATCACAAAAAGAAGAAAGTTTTAACAGACATCACCGACATGTACGCTGTCGGTTTGAGCCTGACCAAATAATTGCAAGTTCAATCAATCAATCGCACTCGTTGTTCGTTGTTCTCTTCTTTACTGTTGATCAATTTCCCAATTCTATCTACACGTTATATATGTATACAATATGAATAAATGTTATGACTATACCACTCTCAACACACTCGTGCTTTTATTTTCACCGTCATAAGACAAAAACAATTTTCATCACGTTCTCGCTTTCATCTCGATAATTCTTTGCGATGCTTTGCAATCGATCGATCGGTCTCGTCTTCGAAAGTCATTCGAGAGTTTAATGAAAATCAATTCGCTACGACACTACGGAACTTCTTTCGAACAATTTCGTGTTTCCTCTCCAAAATTTTCCGTTCGAAAAAAATGTCTGGACAAACAAATCAAGATCTCGTCACAGCGCTGTGCAGAGACAACGATCTTACTATGAAAAAACGCGAACCAGAAAATAGCTTTCCGCAAAGAACTATCGAAAATGTTATTCAAGAAATATTATATGACAAACGTCTGTACGACAAGAAAAAGACGAAGGTTTCAGAATTGTTTTTAATTTAATTGATCAATTAGTGTGCGTGTGTGCATTTCAGTGATCTTTTATCAAAAATTCTCTCTCTAGTCGCCGATTTTACCAAATTCCGCGGTACTGGAACACTTGGATCGGTCAATGGCGAAAGCATTGAGAATATATTACGGCGAACAAATTTAAAAATGTAAACAAATAATATGGGAAAAAATAAAGAACATTACTTGGTTTTTAAATGCGCGATGTATTTTCTACCGTAACTATGTTATTTTCTTGGATTCACGCGGTAGAAACGATGAATGTAGGTTATCAAGTCACACGATAAGGACAAAACGATAATCGATAAAAGCGGAAGCGCAGTAAGTTGTCGTTTTCGCAATAAAATGTCAGTCCGAAGACCAAACTTTTGAAATATTTAAAATAGAACGAAAATGCAAAAAGAGTGATTTCAAAAATTCTAAATGCAGATGTAAAATGCAAGGACATCCCGAAATTTGTGACAGTAATAACAATTCGACAACTTGTACGAGCAACCAATCTAAATGGCAGATAACTTTGACTTCGAGAAATTGCATAATTAAGAAATATTTCGAAGGTTGGCAGGTTTGCATCAAAAAGAAGAAATTTATTATATCGCGAATTTATCTAATTTACATCTCTATGTTACAAAAAACCAATTTGATTTCACACATTATTTTATAAAATCGCACAGGTCTATCCGAACAATGCAACCGACACGGAAAAAGATTTGCGATTAACTCTAACGATACCGAAAGTGAGCGATAATTCGCAATGCGCGAAAACCACGAGAAAAATCAAAACGGCGGATGCCGAGATTTGTTGCAATCGCGAGGATCTGCAAGAATTGTTCGGAGTGAATGACGAGCGAGACGAGGAAGAAAGCGGAAATATAAAATTAACCGAATATCTGAAATTAATGACAAACGACAAGATCAGAATCAACTTTTTGCTCACGATCTTGACAAAGGCCGTAAAAGAGCACAAATGTTACGTAATTTGCGGTACATTTCCGATTCTAAGAAAACCATTGGCTGATAGAGGCTGGGTCGAGAAGAAGTCGGTTAGAAAAATGATTTCACTGAGTCCCGACGTGTTCCAAGGTCGTAAAACATCATTTGGCGAAATAATAATTTTATATCAAATT